>JAYMTP010007563.1:0-10868 GCA_036897365.1 Geranium brycei | reverse complement strand
ACTAAAAAGAGAAAAATAGTTAAAGTATGAAAGTGTCATTTCGCTATAGTTAGGTGTAACAAAGTGACATTATCCCTATATATAATATCACACTTTTAATCATACAAATTTTAGTTAAATAATTTTTAAAAAATATTTTAATTTTAAGGACAAATTTGTTATTTTTTAAATATACGGACATTTTGTACAAAAAAAATAAAGTTCTGATTCTACAAATCACATCATGGCTTGATGCGTAAGAAGATAAATATTTAAGGTCAAGCGACCATTACCTATGAATTTTTAGGTTAACTTGTAATCAGTAAAGTTTTAGATACTAAATTTCTCATTCTAGATTTGAATTCCAAGAGTAAAGAAAAACTTGTACTTGCTAAGCTGCATCAAGTCGAATTTGATTCCTAAAGGAGATTGGAATTGAAGTGAAACACCATGTTCGTTGGCAAAGAATTTCAAGTACCAAACCTGTTTTTAGGGAAACTTGGAATCAAATTTCACTTTTCCAACTCATCAATATATTTGGAATCAAGTTTATAAGGTTATGATGTCATTCACGAGTAACCCTAGTTTAAGTCGAGCTCGTCAGAGCCCTCTCAAATATGGGCTCCATTTGCTCATTTATGCCTTCAAAGTGTTTGATTTTATCAGAAGACCAACTATAATATTGTACTCTAATAAATATGTTTTTTGGGTTTGGACGTGAATCATAATTTTTGCTAAGATAAATGGTCCGTGATGATTTTTGAGATGTGAAGCTCAATAAGAGTTAGGGAGCCTTTCGAAAAGGAGAATGATTTTTAAAATGATTAGATCAAAACGAGAGCCTATTGAAAAAAGAGTGAATTTTTTTAGGGGAAATATAAATAATAAGTAAAGAAAAATTAGATCATGAAATTTGAATTCGTGTCCACAAAATACTGTTTATATTTTTGATACCATATCAGTGGACCAACTATTCTTACCGACTTCACAAGCCTTTCTTCATACGAATATGGCAGACATCATTAACCAACACTTAACTCTACTTTTTATGTCCTATACCCCATCAAGCTTCTAACACCATAATTCTTATAAATGGCGTCACAAAAGTAACATAATAAACTAATAACAAAACGAAAAATGGTGTTGTATGCTATCACTCTTATAAATGAGTGTTGTGCATACTTTGTTAATAACAATTTTTTTGTGAAATGGGTGTTGTGTGTACTTTGTTAATAACGAAAAATGTAAACTTTGATTTTTTTGTACAAAATGTGTATACTTTTACAAATGGCGAAATTATCCATGAAATTAAGAATTCAGATTTTTATAAATAATTTTTAACTCAAAAGTAATTATAAATATTTGATTAAGCAAAGCTTTAGTTGAAAAATAATTTCAGAAGAATTTTTGAAAATATTTATTTTAATTTTCTAAAAATAATAATTCGTAATTTTAAGGGCAATTTCGTTATTTTTGTACAAATACACACATTTTGCACACAAAAAATAACATCTTTTTGCCATAATCAAAATACACAACACCCTAGTGTAAAAATGTGATAGGGTTTGCCATTTTTCCTAAACTAAAAGTCTGTTTAAGTTGGCAGGCACTCTCCTAGACATAAGAAACATTTGATATTTATAGATGTTAATGTAACAGAGGACCATCATCAAAATTTACTATGACTCAAGAACCTCAGGAAAAGCCATAAACTGAAATATACATATATGTATGGTGAACATACCAAGTATC
Source organism: Geranium brycei (assembly GCA_036897365.1). Taxonomy (NCBI): domain Eukaryota; kingdom Viridiplantae; phylum Streptophyta; class Magnoliopsida; order Geraniales; family Geraniaceae; genus Geranium; species Geranium brycei. The sequence goes on along the minus strand of JAYMTP010007563.1, from coordinate 9,137 downwards.
AGCTTTTTGCTTGATCTTCACACAGAGTTGCTCATTCTTCATCTTTTAGCTCTCCTGCCTCAGTTTTTTGTTGTTGTTGGTATGACTATGAATGATTCTACCTGCAGAATCAACTCCATGGGATGATCGAAAAATAAAACTTACAGTTTCCAGCCGAGAGAGGACAAGCATCGAGCCTTTGGCTCAGAGTGAGTGATTCACCTGCATATTTACTGCTCTAACATTGTATATGGTACTGCTCGCATATTTCGGGACCATGTTCAGTCCACCACTTCTCTGCCTGCTCCCGTGAGAAGTATTTTCAGCTGTAGAACAACATCCAATCGTTCAATATTCTATAAACGTACATTTAACTAGAGACATGCACTCGCTGTATGAAACTAAGCTAGCGCGAGGAAAACTTGGGATCTCTGTAAATCCTTGAGATTTACATCTCAGGGCAGTGAGAACTACATGATTCAAACCATCCAACAGATCCACAGGAGGATCATGCAGCCTCTCTTCAAGACGTTCACTAGTTCTTTTGTTGCACCTCAGTTCTTTAGAGTTAGTTCTCTTCTCCCATTTTGGGAATTGTCACTCTGTTTCTTATTTAATATAGGCGTTTTAATTGCTAATAAAAAGAATATATGTAACTTTTGCTTAGCAGTGTCTGAAAGGTTCTTTCTACGACATGAAGGGATCATATTCAAAGAACTAAGGGCATGCGTAAACTACCATTTAGACTTCAGACTATGGCAAACAGACCATATTCAATATTAACTAAACTTATTATTTGAATATAATCTAAATATTGATAAAAGTAACATGGTCGTGTATACATACCTGAAGCAAATGCGTTTGATTTCATTGCCACCACCAGGCAAGGAAGCGAATGTAATGTACACGCCCGGTTGATCATGCAGAACCCACTCTGTATTTTCAGTTTGCGCCTTCGACTCTGTTTCTTCATCTTGTGCTTTGTTTCCATTAGATGAAATACGGATTCCCTGAATTGCTACTAGTCTCACTGGAAGAAGAGAGCCTGTTTGTGGCATGGCTCTCATTGGTGGCCACGGGGAGATCTTCACTGTCTTCTCCGAAACAATCTGTGTAGTCTTGTGGAACTCTGCCAGTCACCTCCACTAACTGCCAATAATTTGATATTAGTCCAGAGTAGGGCTGTTCACTGTTCGGTTATGAACACAACCGATCAATTCGGTTTCAAGAAAATAAAAACTGAAACCGAACCGATGGAATTTGGTTTGGTTTTGAATATGTTGATTTTTGGTTCGGTTTTGTATGACTCGATTTTCATGAAATTCTTAGATTTTAGACCGTTTTGACTTATTCTTTGACTTACCATTTACCAATTTTCTGTTAGATTTTTTTAAAACCGATTTTCATGAAATTATCACATTTGGGGGCTGGTCTTGACCTATAATTTGACTTACTTATTGTTGGACCAATATTTTTAAACCCAATTAATAAAGATTGATAACATAAAATGAGTCATGTGCCCAAATCGATCGGTTTTCGATTTGGTTCGTTTTTTTGTCGGTTGCTATTTTATAAACCGAACCGATATTCAGTTCGGTTTTCAACCGAATCAAGTTGGTTTGCTTATTTTTCAGGTCGGTTCAGTTCAGTTTGCTCGGCTTGGTTATTTTTGGATAGCCCTGGTCGAGAGCATCACATCCATTATTAATCAAAGTATTTCCTAATTCGAGTTAGTTTCCTATTTTCCTATTTAGTAGTGTAGGACTCTCCCTATATAAAGAACAATAGAATCATCAATAAAGCATTAGAGTTTAGAGAATCAGCGACATCAAAAGAAAAAGAAGAAAAGGAACAATGCAGGTTTACGTTAGAACCCTTACGGAGAAGACCATCACTCTCCAAGTTGAAAACACAGACCATCGAGGATCTCAAGGACATGATCCACGACAGGGAAGGAGTTGCTCCAAAGCAGCAGCGACTGGTTTTCACAGGGAAGCAGCTCGAAGATGGAAGGACACTATCAGAATACAACATCCAGAAAGAATCTACTATCGATATGGTTTCGTCGCTCCCTGGAGGTCATGGTTATTATGATTCTTACTCGAGAGCATTGGCTGTGAGCCAACATAAGGGCAAGATGATTTGCAGGAAGTGTTACGCTCGCCTCCCTGCCAGGGCTACGAATTGCAGGAAGAAGAAATGTGGACACAGCAGCCAGTTGCGGCCCAAGAAATTTTATCCTATGTGGTGAGTGATGAATATGAATGATAGTGATAGAGGATGATTCTACATTAGTTCATGTTATGGAACTTGGCCGATAGGATTGGGATCGCTTCCGATTCCAAACAGTCAATCAGGGTCGATAGGATTACCTTATTGGTATTATGGTATATTTCCTATTATTATTATTATTATTATATTAGAGTTTGTGTATTAGGGTTAGCTTTCCTATTATTCTCTATATAAAGGAACCTTCTATTGTATTGTGAACATCAAATATTATCAATGACCTTGAGATTGACACGAACAGATATGTTGAATCTCTGTATTTTCAATGATCACAATGAAAATTATATTCTACTTCTAGAGAAATCTTAACAAGAACAAGAGAATCATCAATAAAGCATTATGGTTCTATCAATCTCAAAATCAAGTCTATAATTGTGTTGAATCCCCCTCTACTTTTGCTAGTACTAAAAATAACGAATCTTGAATGGAGAAAATAACCAACCTGAGCAGTCAGCGACCTCACAACTTTATTTGCAGAGATGCATTTCTCAGCTTCATCTGCAGCTACTGCAGTGACTTCTTTCAGCTGCTTTGACGTTTTCTCAAGCTCAGCTTCAAGTTGATGGGATTTGCGAGTTAGATCTTCTACCTACAGAAGACAGTAAATTCTAAGTCAGCAATTTCTATACTTCCAATGGTTCAACCAAATTACATGAACTAACAAATAGGATGGGCTTCAGCTAGGCAGGGATGGTTCAGGTGAAAACCACTCTTAGAATGCAAACTGATAATCCATACAAGTGATATAAATTGTTGGTATAAGTGATGTAAACATGAATGTTTAAATCTCAACTGTTATAAACTCAATATTTATATGATGTAAACGCATAAGATACGCATAAGATTTAATCTCAGTTATTTGAAAGTTCAATCTAAAAGTTCATATTGGTTCTTAGTTTACATTATAAGGGGAGTTTTCACCTAAACCCCACTCTTATCTACTATAATAAGGTTACCAATCCTTGATTGCTCTCCATGTTGAGGAGCTTTGGGCAATTTAGGCTACACTGACCATCCTGAGAGAACAACTAGTCTGAAAAATACAGGAACAATCTTCTAATTTCAGACAATAAGTGAATTGTTGGTTAACAGAACCCATAAAATTGAAGTCCACAAAACTCAAAATCTACTTCTAAATAAAGCTTGGGATGTCTCTATGTCACATAGTGGTTTACATGTTTTCATTAGTAAATAAATATCTCATTAGCAACATTTCAAGGAGAAATCCTATTTCCATGCCTCCTGATCCCAATTGGTCGTTTTCCTCATAAAATTAGGGGCACCCTCCCAAAATGTAATTGAGTCTCTCCTTGAAGATAAGGATTAACTGCTTAAGCAATCACAAATACATCTGCATCAGCTGGTGAAAGTGACAAACATGACAATAAGATTCATGTGTGGATGTGATTCAAGAACTATAATGTTGTCATTAATGAATTGTAGCAATCTTACCTGTGTTCTTAGAAATATGACTTCTTTGTTTAGGACTGCGCTCCTGTGAGGTGTATAGGTACGCGGAGTTGATGTTGCGCTTCTGGAATCCCGAGATGTTTCCCGAGGAGTTGTTTTTGAATCAGGAACTGAAGTAGAAGGAAGTTTCTTTGAGCCCAATGCAGAAAAAATCGAGGTTGTGGAAGGAAAGCCCCCCAACAGGGATCTTTCATTCGGATGGGAGGTGATACGAAAATCACCTAATTCTAGTTTCATATCGAGACTGAAGTTCCTTCTCTTAGCTAGACCGCTTGACAGAAAAGATGAGTATTGGGAGATATGTCCCTGATTCTCTTTATTTTCATCTATGCCTGTAGGAGTTTCCACAGCAGAACTTGATCCCTTGGCTTTTTTCAGTTTAGTGAAACAATCGTCACAGACACGATATGGCTTGTAATTATCTGGAGCCAAAGAAGCCTTCATGGATTTCTTACTGCTACATGTGCTGCAAAACACTAAACCACAATTGTAACAGTTGTGGCACTTTCTTAGAAACCCGAACGGATTATAGCAGGCAGAGCATACGGAATCATCACTACCAGATAACCCTTCATTAAGACATATGGCAGTGGTAAAGTTTGAACCGCAACTGACACTCCTTATTTGCTTGTCCTTCAGGAAGTCCACAAGTGTGGGTGTATGTTTGTCACTGTTGTCTCCATGGCCTAACTGTCCGTTTCCACCCCTTCCCCAAGTATAAACCTCATCTGGTTTGGAAGTACGAACCGCCACATGATGATATCCACAGGAGATCTCTTCTACGTAGTTGTCTGCTATGTTATCTGAAACACGAGTAGGAACCTCTCCCTTGGCTTCAGGGTTCCCCAGCTGGCCATAAGAAGGACTACCCATTGTGTAAACTCGTCCAGAGGATGTGAGAGCAACTGTGATGCTGTACCCACATGCTACTTGACAGATATTCTCATCATCCAATGTAGTAACAAAGTCTGGAGATAGTCTAGATTCTTTGTCACCATGTCCAAGCTGACCCTTGTTCCCGTCCCCCCAAGTGAACAGCTTTCCACGTGAGGTGCAATCACTATGTAATGAATCAGGTGACTCTTCGTTTGTTTCTTCAATGGCTGCAACAGTGTGCCAGAAACCACATGCAACCCTTGTTGCTCGCAGTCCTCCTAATGCTTCCACTTCAGGCGGAATTTTTGTACTGCTATGATCCCCATGCCCTAGAGCACCAAAAGATCCATCTCCAAATGTGAATAACTTACCAGCAGATGACACAGCAGCAGTATGCCATGGTCCACACGTGACAAATGATATTTGTATTCCATCCAATCCACGGAGAACTCTTGTAGGAGTCCAGTGACTGACTTCGCCTCCATGCCCAAGAAGACCAGAATTATGAATACCATCACCCCAAGTGTAAAGATCCCCAGAAAGTGTAACAGCACAAGTGTGTTGCTCCCCGCACGCTACTGATTCAACATTCAGGCCGCTGAGAGTGTCAATGAGCTTTGGATGACAAATATTGGCTTCCGGGCCATGCCCAAGCTGACCTCCTGCCTCCTCTCCCCAACTAAAGATCTCCCCTTGTTTGGTGACTAGCACAGCATGTCTGCTTCCACAAGCAATACTATGAACATGTAGAATTACTGTCGATGTCAATGCCTTGGGTAGAAATGCATCTATCTTGGAGCTTAACAAACTTCCAACTTTATGCATACCACCACCTAGCATCCCATCACCAGCACCTTCTCCCCATATAAAAACATCCCCTAATTCATCAAATTGATCATCCTGACTAGACCCTTGGCTTGATGAGCTTACACAACTAGATAAGCTATCCTGAGCTGCTTCAACAGTAGAACTTTGAGTGGCTGAGTTATCTGTGAAGGCAACTGGTGATGGAGTAAAATGATTGGAAACTGGTTCGCCTTGATTGCAACTTTTGGTTTCTGCAGTACATGAATTTTTATTGGGAGATATCGTTTCCAAATCATTGTCTGAGATTTTCTCCAAAGGAGCCTGAACTCCTTGAGTATCCCCTTCATCCTGTAATATTTCAATCAAAATTACTCTAAGAAAAGAAATAAACAGTGATTGCTCAGTATTTAATCACAACTTTCTAAAGTCGATGACAGAACCAGGACATTTTTGTTGACAATATATGAAATTGATGAAGAATCTTTTCGTACAAGAGGTCGTGGACTCTCTGGCAATACTGGCAATACGAGGTCACTTATTTCACTTTTCCGCTTGCAGTTACGAGAGAGTATTGTTTTTAAGGCGACAAACCAAACATCAGCTTCTTCCTTGTCTTTACATATCTGCCCAAAAATTTGACAATGGCATCAAATTAAGACTACTGTACATATAACTACACACATGAGTGAATTGACTGTATTCCCCACAATGAACAAACATCTTATATAGATTTTTTTAGTGGTACATGGCTCCATAAGATCAAATGATTGATTGTTTTAGAAAGTGAGTTTCAAGCTTAAGGATAAACATAGTAGCACTCACCAAATCCAAGGACCTGTCTGGGAGTATAAGAGAAAATGATTGATAACCTTTTTCAGGCCGAGGATAGCGCTTAAATACTGCCTGAAAGACAAACACTGCCTTGCTATTGAGATAAGGCAAAATAGTGAAAGTGCTAAGATTTCATTCATATGTACAACAGATCTTCCTTAACCAATTGAGATATAAATAACGTAAAACATTCTTCAAAATAAATAATTATTTATGCAGTGACTCAAAATCTTTGTCATCACTGTGCATAGTTAAATGGGAGAGGAAGAAGAATTTATCTTACAGTGCGCTGTCCAGGAATGATTCTCAAAACATTACTTAGTTTGATATGCCTCTCTTTTCTTCCAGAGTACCATATCAATGTAGACTCATCCTGAAACAAACCCCTGAGGATCTGAGAGAAAAGGACGTAAAAAGAAGAAAAATGCTCTTTTCTCCTTCCGTAAGTTTCTCTTCATATCAGTTAGACGGGGCATAGTTTCAATTTTAGCGCAACAAATGAGTTCCCTTACATACTATACATGAATCACATATTGTGCAGAAGATTAAGAAATAATTTCAGGGATTCCATATGGTGATTTACTTAAACATCAACACTTCCCCAGCCATAAACGAGGGAAGAGAGATTGGAGAATCATCCCATGTTAAAGGTAATTCTTTCAATTTCATCCAGTGGACTACCATTGAAACATAGAGACGGGGAATGCATAGGCATAGCGAAACAATTATGTCTTAAAGCAAATGGAAGGCAACTTACATTAGAAAGCCTGAAAGGACAGAACTTCGGCTTTCCTCTACGCCTATATTTTAGCAAATGCGATCCTTTCTTAAGCACTCCATAGGCCTGTTAATGAAACATATAAGAAATTCAGTGAATGATCTATACAAGTTCATGCAAGTTCAAATTCTTACAAAATGTTGACCATCAACTACTCAACTGTCTAGATCACGGACCTACAATGGTTATCTCATTCATAAACACAATGATGTCAGAAAAAAGAGCATTCAATATATCACCAATAATATATCAGAAAATCCAAAATCTGATTTTTAAACTATGGAACCCTATACCTTCAGACATATACATACATTACGAATGCTTCTTCTCGAGCCAATACATTATACAACTGATTTCAGTAGCAACCAAATCAATTGACTGGCTCTCACATTTTTTTAACTCGAAGTTTTGAATCTCTATCAGATAAAATGATTCAGAACATAAAACACGAAAACATCTTCAATTAGATTTTCCAAATGAAACCTCCAGCATTTACAGTTACAGACTGACATGTTGAAAACAATTCATCTATATTATATCAATGAAGAAGCAACAAGCATGAAATGTTAGCGAATTGAACCTGCTCAATATCCATGTCAGGAAGAACAGTTTTGTGATGATCAACAGCCATTGAAGTGGAATTGCAAGGTCTCCCAGCCCAATTATCGAACCAATACCCATATGAAGACCCCTGACCTCAATTTCTCTGCTGCCAATGTGAACCTGTTCAACAACCTCACACCCTACGAGACTCGAGAACCAAAACGCAGCTCATGAACTCAACCACAGGCTTAAATCATCACAACAAAACCTCCATAGACCAACAACATCACAAATCGCCCCCAAACAAACCCTAGAAAATTCACACGAGCCTCAAAATCTTCAACAAGCCATCAACATTGGCAATTCCTGACGTGAAATCGACATTGCAACACCAAATTGCAGAGAACACGAAGACGGAGATCGATTTTACCTACAAATCGCTAGGTTTCGGCAATTCTGGACCATTTTCCATGAATCTCCGGTCTCCGGGATCGCCAAAATCTGGAGAAAACGAAAATGAGCAATGCGATTCGGATTGAGAGCGAAAATCTATGAACATTCGAACGCGAATTCCAAGTTTTTTACAAGGCGCGATCGATTGATATGAGAGCCTGTGTATCTCTAGCTCTCTGGATTCACGAGAGTTTACAGTTCGTTTTGTTTTGATCGTTATTTTTTTCGTACGAAATGAAATTTATATATTTATCAACCGTCGTTGTTTATTCATAAAAATTCAATTTTATTTTTATTTTTATTTTGTCTGGAAGAGAAAATATTTGAACACTTGGCATTTTCTGGTTGGTCCAGTTAATCCAATCCAGTGGGTCCCACCTCTGTATTACCGTTAATTGACATAACTAACTAATTTAGATATTTTTTGGTAACTAGCTAAGCATAAGGGAGAATAAAAATAATTTGGACTCGTATCTAATCCGGTAACAATTGAAAGTTACTGAGTCGATTTTAAAATCACTCATGTTGAACTCGAGGTAACTAATCCATTTAGGAACATTTTTATTTGTATCACTCCATCTTATACTCAATTAGATCGATGAATAATATTCATAATATCCTTTCTTCCATCCATTAGGATCGTCATCAAGCTTAAAGTATTTCCTCTTTTAAGTGACAACGATCTTCAATTTTATGAACGAATGAGGATGAAATAGTTATTGATTTTTTAGCCAAAATATTTAATTTGGGCTAAAAATGCCCAAAAATTTAAAGTATCGTTCAATATGTTGGAATGGGTCAACCCGATAGTCCGCCAAGTGTCAAGACCATATTGAACCCGACATCCTTACTTCCAGTGTAGTCATGTGTACCATGCATGCTTGTAGTGGAAATTTTGTGATGATTCGATCTAGTTTTGTTATAGAGAGATTCTCGTCGCTTGAAATTAAGACTATTGATGTGAAAAGGCTCTTTCTTGAACTAAAGACACTCACTTCCGAAACTGTATGCTTGAGTCTCATTCCCAATTGATGCGGTCGCATCAAATGTACGTTTAGGATATCTATTACCCCCAATCTAGTTGTTATTTCACCCTTGATGTGTTAAATTA
>JAYMTP010007562.1:0-10868 GCA_036897365.1 Geranium brycei | reverse complement strand
TTCTATATAATATATATTTACTTCATAAAACATGCCTATATATACCAACACCAACCACTCATCCCATAAATCAAATGTTTGTCCCAAACCACGCCATATATGTAACTATAGCTGCTCATTAATGCCTAGTAATTTAGATTTAAGCTACAATCTTATTTGTTTGCTAATTAATCAGTACTAGCTAGTACATTACTGCCTCAGATGTTAAGCTAATTAAGTTTGGATATTGTTGATACAACATATGTTCTTAACAAATAATGCTTATTATTTTAGTTTCTTGATTCCTATAAGTACATGAATGTAGTGCTGATGATAAGTATAAGTATAGAAGATCCCCGAAACCCTAAAATATTATTTTCTCTGATCTAATATACTCTAGATGTTGGTTTGTTATCTATTTTGTGTTTTCTTGCAGAAATTAGTAAAATGAAGGGAAGAAGGTTTGAATATAGACATGAATTTCTCTATAGTTAAAAGAAGAGGAATTAAGATGTGATGATCATGATCATATAATTAATGTTGAAATTAATATGCTCACGCTTATTGATAACTGGGGGCCTTATAGGGAGCTGATCAAGATGGAGATTGTGATGATGATGGTGGTGGTGATCAGGAAGCGCTCCGCGAGCCGCGGCTGCATGATTCATCATGAAATCATTGGAGCCACTTAGTGTCTGGTTCATCATCATGTTATTTGAACATGGAAGGTTTTGGCCCTCTTCCTGCATATACATGCCAAATTAATTACAGTAAAAACATATATTTATCAATTCTAGCTAAAAATAATAAGATCATACAGATTAAATTAAAGATGTATATATATATATATACCATAAGATTGTGGGAAGGAGAGAAGAAATTGTGACCGAGATGGAACTGGTTGACAGAAGGCAAGAGCAAGCCACGCATGTTCATGTTGACATGTACAGGGAGGAGATTGGTGCAGTGTCCGCATCGAACGGTCACGGTCTTGAAGAAGCTAGTGCAAGGAACACTCACCTGAAATCAATTATTGAAACAATCAGTCAAGAACAAGAAAACCCTAGAAAGCAAAAATAGGGTTAAGACAAGGTGAGAAGAGATTAGGTATATACAGCAAGAACAGTGTCACAAATGTTGCATTGGACATAACAGAGCTGCTCGGAGGGGAGGAGGTGGTCCAGAGTGAGGGTTGAGGAATTGGAGGATGAAGAGGAAGACGATGATATTGAGGAGGACATGTTTTTTTGTTGTTGTTGATGATATGTAATTCTTATACAGCACAAAAGAAGAAGAGAGGAAGGGATTGGATATGGGTTGGATTGATTTGATTTGATGGGTTGTGACAGCTTAACAACCCACCAACACCAATAAAACCTTGGATCTGCTTTTTTCCTTCTTTCTTCAATCTTGATGTGATTTGATCACAAGTGTGTGTGTGAGAGAGAGAAGTGTGATCTGGTCTGGTCTGGTCTCTTGGAGATAGATAAAAGAGGGTTGTGTTGTGGGTACTGTGTTTTTTCTCTTCCCTCTCCTTATTGGCCTCTCTTTCTTGCTTATATTGTGTTACTACTCATCACATGCATGTACATCATTGATGATGATCATGTTCATGTATGTATGTATGAGACATTGACATGTGTGGTACTGGCATGATCATGATTACCATTATAACCCCATTACCGTTCTCATCCCCATTCCCAATAAGAGAGAGAGAGAGAGAGAGAGAGAGAGAGGCGGCAGATGTGGGGGAGAGGAGCTAGAAAGGGACGTGTGCATGGAGTGACATAGCTTTCACTCTCCTTCACCTGTTATTTTCAAACTTATTAACACACACACACTCTCTCTCTATTGTAAGTAAGTAAATATTGTATTGTATTGTGTGTTGTGTAGCTATTGCTATTGCCTACCCCTCTCTCTATCAATATCTAATATGTATCTTGTGGTTTTCAAAAGCTTTGCCTCAATTTCCGAACCCAAAGCCGACCGTGAGTCACTCCTCTTGACCCCCCGGACAATAAGCCTCTGTGTTCTTCTTCTTCTCCAATCTCCACCTCCACTTCCTTAGGGTTAGGGCTCACCCTCACATCACAACCCAACCCAACCCAACCATCCATCATCATAACACAATCATCACAACACAACATACCAACTACAACATCAACAACAACAACAACTACTACTATACTATAATACTACACCAACCAACAACATTCTACTTTTTTTTATATTTATTTTGTTGAGGAAATTAAAAAGTGCTTTATTATTTGCTTACTTTTGATGATTTGACATATCGATGTACAGTGCACACATACACACACATACGTATTTAAGTCGGTAAAACCAATTCCAAACCTGCAGAGAGGCACAGGTTGAGGCTCAGCCTCTCCTCCCTCTTGCCACCTTTTGTCTTTTCCCCTATTCCTTTTTTTGAAAAAAATAAATTTTGTCTCATTTTAACTTATATATATGTGTTTAGTACTTTTTAATTATTATATATATTTGCAAACCCTAGCTGGCTGGCTATAGTTCCTCGTCTCAATCTTGGTTGAAAATGATGGTTTCTCTCGACCAATGCTACTATTAGTTTATGGTTTTCAAATTATTCTGCTGCTGTTGGCCATCGCCATCATTCATTCATCTCCATCTAAGATCATAATAATAACCCCATGATTGATTATTATTTATCTCTTCCTCCTAGAAAACAACATGCAGAAAATAATATTACTAAATTTTGATCTTGTGAGTAAGTAATGATCCGTGTGCAGGCCATTGAAATTTGGAAATATAACTAACCCATCCCCATTAATTAACTAATATCATATGACACTCAACTGAATCCGAGAAGCTTAGCATTGGCCACTAACTTAAATGTGAATAATTAATTTTAATTATTTTCTGGCCACATATACTCAAATTGATAAACTAAAGCAAAGAACAATAAAAAATGTTAGGTTATATTGGGCTAGAGCCAACACTAATGAGCTCCTATGACTACGATGGTTCTTCACAGTTCTGTTACTACTGCTTATTGTCACAATTTAAGTAACATTCTTATTATTGATCTTAATCTGAATACAAAAGCCTTTGTTGAGACAATATGAAACTCCCTAATGAGCCTTACCTAACATAATCTAACAAAAAAATACATTAAAAAGATGACTATGATGGCCGTTCACGGTTCTGCTATTATTGTTTGTTGTGACAATCGAAGTACCATTCAGATTCATCAAAAAAAATGACAGAAATAATAAAAAATATTATTGACTTAATGTGAATACAAAAGCCTAGGAAATTCCCTAATAGACCTTACCCAACATAATCTAACAAAACAAAATACACTAAAATTTTTGAAAATTTTTATAATTAAAAATTAAGAACAAATATATTATGCAATATATATAACAATGGTTCTGGGAGTAGGTAAAGAATATATATATATATATAAGTGACATGGAACAGTGGTATATTAGAAGAAGACTGTGGTTGAGTGGACGTGTATGAGGAAGTTCTAAAAGTAGAAAACCTTGAACATGCCATTATTATAATTACATGAACATGAAGCACAAATATGTGTGGAATTCACAGCTGACCAATTCCAAGTCCCGTGACCAACAATGATGTAACTAATCCTTAGAATGTAACTGATATGTTATGTTTTCTACTGATCAATTTGAAGAGGATGAGAGAGAGAGAGAGAGAGGGTCTGACTTTTCTCAGTGCTATAGCAAGCCTGTGCTCCGAGTAATGGCTATATATGCATATTCACCGAGTGAAAGGGGCTTGAAAATTAATCAAATGGAGGAGGTACCAGTGGTACTGTTGATTCCTAGCTATAGCATGTTTTTATAATATAACAATATTTATATGCAAGAATAGGGACTTAACAATGCTACTCTCTGGGGGCTCACTGCTTCCGCTACAGCGTAGCTAGCTCTATAGGCATTGCTATAGCCTACTACATGACACATTTCTCCAACATCACCAAATTCCATTCATCTATCTGACGCAATATGCAATCCATTTCCATTTATACATACATGTTATGTACATATATCTCACTATTTGGTTTTCTCTTGTAAGTTTATATGTGTAACTCCACCATGCATATGCACAAGAAAATGGAAGGTCAATTGGACTATTTTTGTGTCTCAACATTATTGGAACATGGTGATTCGACCACACAATCACACCGCCTCTTCTACGGTTAATTACTTCATTTTATCGCGAGAGATCACACTTCTCGAGAAATGAGAAAATGTGAATATTTGGGTATTCAAGAGGGAGGCCATGGAATGCGTCATTCTTGATCCTGCCAACCGTGAAATGCTTGATATATACGTCCGAGACTCGATTTGAGGTCTCTTAATGCATGAAGAAACCCCGGAGGGATTACCGATCCCATAATCCTTGAATATTGACCGATAGGCATTTGGCCCTCCGCTTCATTGTATGGCATCCGGCTATTCTCATCATTTCCATTTTCGCTGTCATTCCGGTTCCCCAATTCTTCTCATGGATATCTTCATCATTTTCCATAGCATACTCTAAACAACATAACTAACTGAAGTTATTAAAAAACTTGATAGTGACAATTTTGCCGAAGTTGGGTACATGTGCAAAATAACTAATTTTAGGTGTAGCCAAGTGACGTTTTTCCTATAAATTAATTGACAACAAGGTAGAAGAAGAGTGAGACCTTAAAAACATAAACCACAATAGAGTGGCGATGCAAAATTTTCCAAATTAACTACGCTAGAAATTATCAACAAATAATTGTAAAAAGAGAAAAAATTGATTTTTTAGATTTCTATAATCAAGACAAAAAATGCAATTAAGTAAAAAGGTTTGATGTAAAAGGTACTATTTGCCTCCTTTGGAGGAGAATCTTTGTATTTAAACTTGATTGTGTCCCAGTTTTATGTAGCATTTAGGCTTATTTGAACCACATAAGCTTTACGAGGATGTTCGATTAATTTGTAGGAAAATTGGCATTTTTGGAGAGAAAATCAGGAAAGAGCGCATCAGGGAAAAAATGGGCCATTCTCAGGTCTAGGAGATGGGTCTAAAGGTGAAAGAGTGACCAATCCATCAGGTTCAAGATAGAGGAGCTCAAATTGTCAACTCGCAGGTTCTAGAAGAGGCGGGGTCACCAACCCGTCAACCCTAGTGACGACCCAGGAGAAGAGACGAGCCATGATGTCGAGACGAACCAGAAATTGGACACGAGGCAAGTTGACGCGCCACACCGTATGCTCACCTTGGCAGATACGGGGAAAAACGAGATGAATTGATCATGTAAATGAATTCTTGAGAACTGTGAGAAAAATTCTTAAGACCGTGATGAGCTAGCAAAGTCTAGAGACATGACAAATGAGCAAGGTAGAAAAATCACTTGATGAATTTCTAACTTAAATGCTATAAACTAAATATTACACTTACAAATATGTTATATATATGACTCTTACATGAGAATGAAAATGGGGTAAGGTGGTGAAGTTCTGATGATAAATTTTGGCAAGTTCAACAAATATTAAGTTGTTTAGCTACAATATCTATGGATATAAGCTAATACTTGTCAAAGAATAAAAATGAGTATGCAATAGTGATATGCAAGATCATGTACACGAAGATGTTGCATTTATCTTAAGTAGACCAACAAGATATACGAATCTTCCAAACTTTGGATATTATAATGTTATCGTGAGAATACTAAGGTATCTACGATTGACTCGGGATCATGGTATACATTATAATATATATTCAAAAAGTGTAGGAGAATACACGAATGCAAGTTGAATATCTGATCTATTGTGGATAGGTGTTGCCATAATATGTAAATCCTTCGAACAAACTACGATGACTAGATTCACAATGAAATATGAGTTTGTGAATATGTTCAATAGACATGAAAGTTTAAATATTTTTTGGAGAATATTATTAAGGGAAAAGAATAACAATACGTTTAGACATATATGTCGAAGACATAATACTTATTAACCAACTTCTCAACCATGGTGCAATGAGTATTGACTACATAAGGTCTAAACAAAATATCGCAGAGCCATTAGCAAACCAACTGGTTATATAAAGACCTGGTTGAGAAGACATCTATGAAAATGGGAGTTAAGCCCATGAAATTATATAGTCGAGACAAAGGAAACCCAACCATGTTAACTGAAAGGGGAAACCTAATTGTTAAGACTAGGTACGGTTCACTATGAGGGTTCCCCGGCCTAATCCTATGATGCAAACAGTGACACACGTAGTGAAAGGTTAAGCATTTTAGATTTTAATGATTCTTATGCATCGGAAGTATTGATGTTTCGAGCGAAGTAAAGCATGTTACTCTTAAGTAAGAAATCACCTATGTGAGAGAGAAGTGGGGTTGCTTCAAAGGAGGATTGAGGGGTTAAATTCTTTAGAAACTCTTGCAGAATCAGGACAATGTTCACGACCAAAATGAACATAACCATGAGAACCGAATTTGGGTCAGGAACGTTATCATTTACACAAACGGCAGAACAATTCAAGGACATCGCGTCTATTGGTCAGCCATTAAAGTCGACATGTTTTCACAAGGGAATGTTCAAAGGTACCCCCTACCTATCATATGCATGTATTGATTTTAAAATCTATCATCATATCGTATTGAGTTTGCTCATGCTTTTTTGTGTCGTTTTTGGTATCGCTCAATTTCATTTATGTGGGGGATTGTTGGAAAATACAATATAAAATTATATTAAATCCTAATTGAATGACGTTGAAAGGTTTTTTTTCGTTATTCATGAGATATAATGATTCTCTTGAATACTTATGTTACCAACTTTTCATTTCCATCTTTTATTTGCATTGATTTTTGAAATTTCAATGGTTGAGAAGATGGAGATTATAAATAGACGGTCTTTAATTCTCTTCATTTTTCAATCATCCAAAAATCAAGAACATAAGTTATTCTTCTTCTTCTCTTTCTTTATTCTAAAATATTCTTCCTAAGATTGGTGATAGAGAAAATCACAAGTTCAAGTTCGTTAAAACTATACATTTGGTGTACAGTGCTAGTTCGAAGTCATTGTATTTTAGGAGGTATACGGTCGTTAATTCCCACCCGAAGAAGAGCGAATACACTTTCTAAAAAGTGTCCAATACGCCTCAACTATTTCCCGAGTTTGTATCCATTGGTTTATAAAGATTTATGTATTGTTGTATCATTTATAAATATTCATATTTATAATTTTATTAATTTTCGCAATTTGTTAATATTATTGTATAATATCTAACCGTCCCTACTAACTATAATCACTGGGAAAATTGGTGTGTCGTTACTAGTTATGATCAATAGCCAAATCACTTTGTAGCTAAATTTTATTTTATAGGAGTATTAGACATGGAGATTTCTTCCATGGGACAACAGGTCTACTCCATGACATTGGCAAGTACAGAGTCATACAAGGAACATGACCACTCAAATTTGATCTGGTTAAAACACTACTTGTGATAATAAAAATTGCCCCGCACCTGCTCCAAAAGAAGGATTGATTGAAATGGATTTCCATTATGGGCATACCACCAGTTGGTTAAACATTAAAGGAAAAAAAATATTTTTGTATACTTAATTATACCATTTTTTCACTTTTTATATTTTAACTACTTTTTTTCTCTTAGTACACCTCATGCATGACATTAAAGAATTTAAGCATCCAGGCACAATTATTTTAACTTTTTATTTTCAAATTTCTTAATATCTAGTTTCTAGAATAAGCGGCTTGTACCCCAAGGTCATTTACTTTCAAAATTGTTTTTTCCTGATTTATTATTTTCTGGTTTCCTTTTATCATCAAAATTTGAGAGATTTTGTATTATTTTACTTATCACCTTAAGCCGAGAAATATACGTATGGTGGAAAAACCTTATCTTAGTCTATACTTGGCTAAGTGGTGGTTAAACCTTATCTTAGCTTATCTTAGTATATAACGGTTGAAATCCTCAAAACCCTACACCATTCTCTACCCTAGCCTATTGTTCACATCCATTCTTGCACTTTTTTGGATCGAAAACTTCGGTCCCAAGAAACTATCAGAACAAATTTTAAATGCATCCCGTTTTACTTATTTTCCCAGTCATTCAGGTGGTATCATAGGCATGTTGGATGGCTACAAAATTTACGTATTAACTCGATCTCAATTTTATTTACCCTGTTAATCGTCTTTCTTGTTGTAACAATATGTTGAAGAATGAAATTAGAAATGTGGGACACGGTCATGTTTGTTTGGATGAGGATGCAGAGAGAGAGAGGGGGGGAGAGGGAGAGGGAGGGCATTGATTGATGGGTGTACGAAAGAGGGAAAAGGTAAGATTGTAAAAAGGCTGCTGCAAGGCTCTTCGATGCTGTTTTCTGCGCTTGTGGATCCATCAGGATCTTTGCTTCTTTCCATCGATCTTGCATTTGGTGTTGGTGTTGGTGATGCTATGGTATATGCCCCTTCTCTGCCCCTGCCCCTGCCCCTGCCCCTGCTGGTGTGGGGTTAGTGGTAGGGGTAGCTGCCCAATAAAGTCCTTATTCAATTCATTGTTTATTTGTTTTTACTCGTTACACCTCGTCCTCTCCTTCACTTTAAGCTAATACTTGTACCCTCCTCTGCTGTGGATTGGATTCTCAATCCCTCTCTCTCCTTCTCTACACCACTTAGCCAAATGTTTTCATGATTTGTCTCTACTCGCTCACATCTAATCGCCTTCTGAGTGACTGTTAAGATTCGTCAATCAAGGAAAGGCAAGTAAATTTGGGTTTGGGGGAGGGTACAGTTGCAAAATCAATTGAATGACGGGTCAGAGAGAGCCCACAAGAGGATGGGCCACCAGATGGGCCATTGGAGCATTAAATCCATATTTGTTTATGAGAAGAAGGTGACAGACGGAATTGTTGGGGAAGAAGATACCGACAAGAGGGCAACGCTCACTATTACAGAAACACAACACCACCACCTTGTCCTGTGCTACTGACACTTGACAACAACAATTGAACCCAAATATTGACCCCACACCCATCACTAACCCAGATTTAATACCTACTCAACTCATTAACTCAACCAAGTGAAAAGTAACTCAAAAAATATAAACATGTCCGATATAAATGTTAGTACTACACCAAGTTGTGCCGAGTTAAATGAACCAACTATTTTTTTTTTAATTAATGTGTCATGTGGTCCAAGATTCGTGTTTTATAAGGTCCCACCTCCGACTTCCATACCTAAATATTTAATCTCATTGTTTGTTTTTCTTTGCAATAAATGTCTTGTTTTTTCAAAAGTGTAAATTCCATATATGGACTTAGTTTTTTCTTATTTTATAAAATGACTAGTCATAGTTTATTCATATAACATTGTCTAAACATGCATTTTTTTTTATCTTGCATTCAAAATTCCAAAATATGTCATTATTGGAAAGAATGGATTCGAAGATTTAAGTATCCAGCTACCTCGTTGCACACTCTAGTACATTTGGTGTCATACAATTAGTTTGAAGATGGAATTGGGGGAGTATCATGGGTATTTTCTTATATTTTTATAAATGGGAAAATTGTAAAAAGTCATTTTATAGTTTTTTTTTGCACAAATTCTCTCTCCACTGTATTTTTGCAAAAACGTTTCTTCACACATGTTTATTTTTACAAAAACTCTCATTTACTCATGTTCATTTTTGCACGGTCTATGCAAATCCGTGAAGATTAATGGAAGTGTCACTTGGGTATTAACTCAAATGTGCTTAGGATGGGCACTTTGGCAACGACACTGGAGGCAGAATTCGAACCGAACCAAAATCGGTACCGGAGAACCGGGAATTGTGGGTAACGGTTCTGGTTCTGGTTCTTAAAATGGAGAACCAGAGTCTGGTCCGGTCCGATTCTGGATCTATGTCTACCCCTAAACGTGCTAACTCAAACGTCCAACACTTAAGTGACAATCCCGTTAATTTTCACAGATTTGCACAGATGGTACAAATTTGAACATGAGTGTGTGAGAATTTTTGCAAAAATACAGTAAATAGAGATTTTGTACAAAAAAAAAATAATTATAAAGAGATTTTTTGCAATTTTCCTTGTTAATAAAATGAATGTATCACGTGATCACAAATTAGGCTAGAATGTGGCACGCAAAGTTTATCAAGACAACAAACTCGTCAAAAAAATATACAGTGCAGTAGGTATATATATGCAATTTTCCCTTTTAAAAATTGATGATAAAAACAAGTATCTAGCTTTTATCAAAGGAAGTTAACCAGACATAAAATGCAATACCTACATATGAGTTCATTATCATCCATTTAGTGAATTAGCACAATAGAGCTAATGAAGGCATGTGAGAAAAACATTGAACACCAACTCTACTAATTCATAATTCCAGGTTTGTGTTGCCAGAAAAAGATGGATCTCAACTCAATCCAATTCTCATCTCCCTCCTCCTCCTCAACCCATCTATGAACACAATTCTAATCAATGGCTTTCATTTTCATATCTTCCTTTTCCCCATAAAATCATTGTCTCTTTTACCTCTTCAAACAATCCTAGCTCTATTGAATTCCTCTCCAAACCTTGTGCTAGTTTGTGAGGTAGAAGAAGTGTGTTATATAATAGTAGTTGCTTAATATCATAAAAACCTACTACAACCAGTAGCGGATCCAGAAAATTTTTCAATGGGGAGCGAAACTTTATACTACAAATTTAATTTAACTAATAATATAACTAATTAAAAAAAATTATTAAATGCATATAACAAAACTAATTTGAGTTTGATTAGTTTTTAGTTGATTTTGAATTTAACTTTCGTGTATATATAAATACGAAGCGAGTCAGTTCATGACTTACAAATTCAAATAGATCGGGCTCGAGT
>JAYMTP010007561.1:0-10870 GCA_036897365.1 Geranium brycei | reverse complement strand
AATCTATGATTCGGCTTCGTAACTCCTTACCCATGATCAGTAGAGCGTGATCATCAGCCATCCTCATACTGGTCGATTTTTCTCTGGAGATTGCTCAAAGAAACTCTTCCTTCTAGAGAGAATTTGGTATCAAGAGGTGTGATTCTCCCATCGGGTCTGTGCCCTCTTTGTTCCCAAGTCAGAGAATCGACCTTCCATGTTCTCTGGGACTGCCCCTCCTTAAGTCCGATCAAGCTGACGTGGAGTAGAAACAGACCGGACTTCCAATCGATCTTGGAGATCTTTGAATACTCCTGCAACAATATTGGTTTTGGTCGAACATAGGAACTAGTTCATCTTTGGTGGTATATTTGGAGGATGCGAAACGATATTGTTTGGAAAAATCAGAACTTGAACATCGTTACGATTACCTCTATGGTGGCTCACTCCAGACTAGTTAGGGTCGCATGCAAGGCTTCATTCGATGCCTAAATTCATTATCCCTCATAAGTGGTCTAAACCAAATTTAGGATGGGTGAAAATTAACTATGATGCAGCTTTAGATCTGACTGGAAATAAATTGGGATGAGGGCTCGCCTGTCGCGACGGCAATGGTCGTCTCTGGGCTGCTCGAAGCTTCAGTCGTGCGGGCAGATTCGACCTTCTAATTGCGGAAGCAGTAGTTCTAAGAGAAGGAATGGTCTGGGCAGCTCAAAAGGGAGAGACCAAAGTGATTTTTGAGTCTAATTCTCAAAGTCTTTGGTGTCTTTTGAAGGCCCACACCATTTCTCCTTCTCCCATTGGCTCTCTAGTTAGAGATTGTAAAAATTCTTACGGTAAATTTGTAAATAATACTTTTTCTTTTATTCCTAGATCACTTAATCAGGTAGCACATGGTTTAGCTACTAATGCTCATTCGAGCCCTGATCTCGAGCTTAATAGTGTTGATGTACCAGGCACTTTAACTCTTATTGTAATGTCAGGCGGTTCTTCAATATAATGAGCTCGTCTCTTCTTTTAAAAAAACACAAAGTAATAAATAAGTTGAATATATTAAAGTGAAAATGCGAGATATTTAACCGTCATTTTTTTGTTAAAAATATGACAGAATAAATCACACTTTGCATTCCTATACTATTATCATAAAAAACCTATTGAGAATTTTTTATAATTCTTATCATTTGTTAAATCTCCTGAGAGAAAATTAGACACTTACAATTTATATGATATCTATTTTTAAATGACATAATTGTCTAAAGAATAAATAAATGTTTTTAAATTTTCACATAATTATTTATGCTAAATATATTTTTAACTAAATTGAAAAAAATATTTCTTACATGTAATTTTTAATTTTATAATAATATTATTAATCATGCAAAAAATGAAGTTGACAATATATTTATTTTGTAATAAGCGTGGTGTACAGTGTACTGCTCAATCCCGGTTAACCGGACCGATGAGCAAAACCAATAACCGAACCGGTCACCAATAACTGTACACTGGTTAATCCAATTCTTTTGCATATTGATGTATCATTTGACTATTGGGAAGGGTGGACAGAGGCGGGAGGGGTAGTTTTGGAATTGGGATTGGGGTTGGTTGAAATAGGAGAAGACATTGAAGGACATGAATAAGAAAATGCAGAAGAGGAGTGACCCTTTATGATTTGGAAGGTAGTGGTTTAAATCAGCTTACAGATTTGTCTCTACTGTAGAGGTACTGTGCAGAAAGATACAAAACTGTACATAATATATCAGATAAAATAATATCCCATTCATATAATTATAAGGTATGTAGTGTGTGTAGTATATATATACTAGGCAGTGGCCATGACCATGACCATGACCATGAGGAGAGCAGAGAGTGTGACATTTGCTTAACTGCTCTGAAAATATGATGCCATCATCACTTAGCCTGAGAGCTTTTGACCAGCAGCAGCAATCTAGTGTTAATGTAGCATCTTTTGCTACTGCTATCTATTGCTACCTCATCCCTCTGCTCTGGTTTCAATTCTGGCTCACCCAGTGGACCACACTTGAGTCTTGACACATCATTCATCCTTTGTTCTGGTCTGGGCCTGGCTAACACCAACCATCCAACACTTGCTTGTTGCTTTCCAATGTGCTGCCTCATTTTGGTAAATCTTGTGTCCTCTTCACCATTAATTGCTTGCCTCACCCTCACCCCTCTTTTTTGACTTCAATCATCTCTTGGCAACTGTCAATGAGTTAGGTCCATTTGGCTAACTAAATCATGTAATTATCACTTAAGGGCATCAATATCAATATCAAAGTGGAATAAGAGAATGTACTTTTTTTCAGCAAATGCCAATGCCATCCTTCAATTTTGAGGGAAAATATATTGATATTGCACTCATCTCTGTAAATTAATTAACCCACAACTGGATTGCAACTGTTTGGGGCAGACTGATAAAGAGGAAACAAACAAAATAAAGGTGAAGAGGATAGGAGTAACTTTCTCCAGAACCCAACTCTGTCCACTATTGTTATCACCATCAACACTATTTACTCCAACAAGATTCTTCAAAGTTGAAACAGATTGTGAACAAAAGGTCACAAGACAAGAGAAAGAGAGACCAAACCAAGCCAAGCCAATGCCAATCTGTTACTGTTTCAATACGTGACAAGACAGCACAACTGCTTGTCATTGTCATTATCCGAGAACCCATCACATGCTTGCCTTGCCTAACTCCACACTCAGACTTGACAAACAAACACGCCAATGGACCAGCTCAGAATTTTTCTATTTCTATATCCATCCATTATTGAGTAAGCTGAAAATGAACTAACAAAATCAGTCAACCAATTTTTTAATACTAGCAGAAACATTCTTGTAGATTAGTAGACAAGTGATTGAACCCAATTCCATACACAAGTCAAACACAATGTCATAGATATAAATAAGGCGTTCATAAGGTCCTGCATGACATGACTACTACAGTTTAAGATGGAATAGAAACCATATAGTAACTTAACATACAACTAAAAACACAGTGATTATATCATATAAAAGACCAGTTCATGAACATAAAGGTGAGGCAATGGCATGAGTCCTCCTCGGTGACAACTTTCCATGCAATAGCCTGCTCGTAGGACACCGGCCTCCCCATGCTCGATAAGCATATACCTGCCGGCAGGTAGGCAAATCCCTGCAACAAATACAAATGTCATTACAACTCACTCACTCAATAGGCTAAATGTCATAACAATGTAACAGCCAGTTATTATCTATTACCTGCTGCATGACCTTGGCAAATTCAGAGTAGAGATTCTTCCGCCCAGCTTCATCAAGAATCTTGTCAAGCGTAATGTCTTGGAGGGCGACAAGTGTAGTCTCCAGCATGTCCAGCCCAGCCTGGTTTGCAAAGGTGAAAACTGGGGATGCCTGTCATCACAATATCAGTTCAGTTCACTATGACAATTAGGCGCATAAATTATGCATATTCACAGGATAAGGAATTACATTTGTCTTCAAAGAGCAGCACATGATTGCATCT
The DNA here is from genome assembly GCA_036897365.1 of Geranium brycei. Taxonomy (NCBI): domain Eukaryota; kingdom Viridiplantae; phylum Streptophyta; class Magnoliopsida; order Geraniales; family Geraniaceae; genus Geranium; species Geranium brycei. The sequence continues at coordinate 7,371 of JAYMTP010007561.1, read as the reverse complement.
GCATGGCTCCAAAGTTGCTTTAAGACAGCATCACCAGCTTGGGAATCAACAGGAAGGAAATCCGCACCAGTATGAATCCTGAATTACACAACATACCACTACCGCTGATAAGCAAATTGTAACTTCCCCACACAAAACAGTAGTTCAAAAAATAAATAAAAATATTTACTGAATTTGGCTACAGTCAAGTCTTCACTCAATTCAAATATAGTATTTGACACACTAACAGAATCTTATGAAGTGATATTGACTTCTAGGATCAGATCATGTTCAATAAACCTAAAGCATGGGCTGAGTACACAACTATAAGCAAATTCCATTCATCAACTAAAGTGAAATAGCTTAAGCTGAGCAATAGTTAAAAAGATCATTGGAATACTAACCTGTAGCTGCGGCATATCCACCCTGCCAAAGTAAGAGCCTCAGGTGCACCAGACAATGATTTTGGACTCATGTGAGAGCCAAGCCGGGAAGGAGCAATCGCCATAGCAACCCTCTGGACAGAACCGACAACACTTCGGACGTACTGACGAGCCATAGCAGCCACATTGTCTCGTGTGTGATTCTCAAATGTAAATTGAAAAGCAATTGTCAGCACTGATCGCTGGTTATAGTCCTCAGCTTCACTGGTTGGACGTGTACCCCCGGGACCTACTTCAAGTGCTGATGCCAAATCTAGAGTCCTGGATGCACCAGGTCCATCCTGCAGAAGTAAATGGAGTCAGCATACATCATTGCACCATTTTAAAAAAGATAGATAAGCAGGATAGTTGGAAATATGATCTCCATAAGTTCACCAGTAAAGCACCTCTATATCTTAATATTTATACAAGCTAATGAAGAGATGCTACTTAACTGGTTTGGTATCCAGTGGTATGACGCGAAAACCGGATGGCAGCAAAGGAGCATCATCAGCAAATGATTCATCAATAGGTGCAAAAACAAGCTGAGCACAGGAACCAACTGCATTCTCATCGACCCCACTACATAGCTGGCAAAGTATATTTTTGAGAATAATTTTTAAGTAAGAAATCTTACAAAACAAAGTGAGGTGATAGTATAGCAAATAACCTGCAACAGATACATATCTTGCACCATTGCTACATCTTCAGGGGAAAATGCATGACCCTCGAGTCTGACAACCTCCAGGAACTACACCAGGTTAAAACAGATTAGTGTGAGGTTAAGTGCATATAACCAACCAGCAGGAAACAAATTTAGAATTAAAAGTTATTACCTCTTCACCCTCCACAGTTGGGGCAAGTGGTAAAATGACCTGACTACTTGGGAAGCCACCAGGTCTTGCACAAGGAACTGCATATGGGCTAGATTTAAGGCTTGCAGCAGAGTAGGAATCAACCCCATAGTCAGCCCACTCTGAACGATGCTCCCTCAGAAATCGAATAAGTAAAGCAGGAGGAACATTCTGCAGATCAACATGAACATTTACGAAGCCATTACATCACAATCAATTTTCTAGAAAGCAACCAATCAAACAACTAGACCAGTACAGGAAGAAGGGTGAGGATACATATATTGAAGCAATTAAAGTACCTGCAACAGCATTGACGCCTTGGCACACAGAACACCACCTCCAAAAGTTGGAAACATTGATGAATGATATTGTGAACCAGGAAACTTGTTTGGGGATGAGTTTACAGCAATTGTCACATCCTCCACACTATCACTCCCCATGAGTGACCAACCGTCATCCGCAAACCCATTAACAGCATCATTGAACCCCCTGAATCCATAACCAAATTGTGTTAATTAATGAAAGCATGACCATCCACCAATATGTAATGAGTACCACACCAAATTCCTCCTGTATAGTAAATAACTTCAATATAGCAGGTACAGGCACGTCACATCAACAACTTCAGTTGCCGACTTTACACATGTTTTTAAATATGTTTCAAGATCCCATACCTACAGAGTCTCTGACTAAATGTTCTTAACACAGCAGGCTGGCGACCACCACCATACTGAATTTCTCCACTAGTTTCTAGTGCAATTTGGCGTACATGACTCAAGGCCTACACAAGGATATGGAAAGATCATAATTAAATAACACAACAAAGAATTTGAGAATATACTATCTCAATCTGAATCCGTCCCTACCGCAACTGTCATTTTCTGAGCAATAATTTTGGATGACTCATAAAGCGGTCTGAGAACTTCAGGAACACTCCAAGCCTAAAATAATTCAAGGATTAAGGTAATGTGACAAATGTATAAATCAAATTTATAATGGAATAAGGTGAATGGTTTAAAAGGAATTCAAACCCACATCAAGATCAACATGATCAACAATGTTAATAATGGAGCCACCACCATCGCAAGGCCGTATTAAATAGCCACTAGGAAGCATTTCAGCTCTGACAAAAGTTGAAGCAGGAGGCCCGGTTGGACCACCTGTATTAGTAGTCAATGACCTCTCACATATCTGTAAAAGTAACAGTAAGACGTGATTAGCCACTAATTGGAACCAATGGGTAGCGTGATTAGTCACACTAAAAGGTTATATCTAGTCTTCAATTGGCAACATATGGTAATGGATAGAATATAATTACCACAAGACTGCCATCTTCCAGAGTAGTAGTGTATCTCAGTGTCCAAAAGTCACGAGCAGCTGCTAAAGTTGTGGGTGCATATGTCTAATCAGGAACAAATTTGGAAGTTAGAAGAGGGATATAAAGTTATCAATTTTATCTTATCTATCAACATCCTCGTACAATTCCAACTAACCTGCATGTATATGAGCTCTATTGTTCCCCCATTTCCTGTAGGAATTACATTCCATACATCAAGGCATCGACAGTCACGATACCAAGAGAGACGATCTTTAAGGATCTCAGCAATCTGAAAAGATAGGCATCACAACTTCAGACCACTATAAATTACAGCTCATTTAATTGCATGGACAAAAAAGAGTACAACATATAACCTTTGTGGGCTCTAGACTCACAAGACCGCAGGCTCGTGCTGCTACCCCACTACAATTGCGGGAAACGGCAACGATACCAATAGAATCCGGACCAGGCTGGCAAAAGATAAATGTTATGTTACAAGTTTGGATAAAACAAATGGAGAATTAAAGCTGCTGCAAAAGTCATATGCATTCAGAAGAATAGGAACAAGATTTAATTGGTTGGACTTGGAACGAGAGTGCATTCTTACCTTCATCCCAATCATCTGCACCCAGTCGACAGCAGTTCCAGTAGCCTTGGTAAGGAACTCTGCCAGGGTCTCCTCAGCTATCGCGAGTAGACTACAGATTCCAACAGGATTAAGTTCAGAAACCACTGAGACAAACAATAAAATTAAGATTATAAGAAAATTGTATAAACTAGCATGAGAAACTTACCCGGCTGGGTTGTTGGCATCCCTTTGGGGATGTTGAGGTGTTGGGTTTTGCTGTTGTTGGTGCTGACCACTCATGACCACAGACTCGCAGCTATTGTCTGTGGTCACTGCAGGTGCCTGTTCAGAAAGCATTAAGACGTTTAGTAACATGTAAATAACAAACACAGAAAAATGTATGACAAATGTATGTTAAACAGGAAACTATTAGACACCCAAAATCAACAGCATGAAAAATTATGTTACGATTTGATTTTTATTCAGAGAGTAAAAATAACCAAATGTGCAACAGAATACTAAAAGAACATACACTCTGCAGCTGATGTTTCATGTGACCATTCTCATAAACCAAGTGGGACACTTGCTTCTGCAATCGATCATTCTCTTCCATCAGCAGCTTGTTCATGGCAGACAGCTTCCGGTTTACTGTCTGAAGCCTCGAAGATTCTTTCCTCTGCTTTTCACGGCACCTGCCAAGGTAGGAGAATGATAGAATAGAAAATAGTTACACTGACAAGTTTTCGCTCAGGTCAATTAACCTAAGCATGACATTGACAGAGCAAACAACTAATGTAAAGTGTTATTTCAGCTAGAGACACTGGCTCCCTGACTCCTGAGAGTTTCTGCTTATTGACAATAACTACGGAAAATCAAAATAAAAGGTCAACTTTAGCTTTGAAACAAACTGGCTAATTATGAACTTTCTTCAGATGAGTTTAACTAGAAAAGTAAAAGACAAATAACTCCATGAGAGCAAAGTACATGTTTATGGTAAGAGAAATTAGTGGGAAACCGAAAATTGATGGATGGCAAAAGAGGCCATTTTACATAAAAAATGGAATGCATTGCAAATTTCCTAATCAGAATCTTAGTATACAAATACAGTCACCTGCAGGTTATTAATTTAACAGTGTAGGATAATCTGTAATCTACCTTTATTATCATAAATAGTAATTCAATGAAAAAGTTCAAAGCTGATAAATGCAGACAAAAACAGAAAGATGAGGTATAAAAGCAAAGCAAAGCAAGATTTTACTGGATTGCTGTCATTTTCTTCATTCAATTCCAACATTACTTGTGAAGAAAAGGGGAATGAATAATTGGATTAAAAAAACAGTAGCTAAACTAAAAACAAAAGAGAAGCAAACAAAATTTACTAAAATATACAGAATCCCAGACCATTCCACACAAAACTTGCAAGAATAGAAAGCAAAAAAAAATGCACGAAAACGAAAAGTCTCCATCACGCATGCATGAGCTCCTCCTCACCGAAAACCCAATCAAGAGGACGAGTACAAATACACAAAAGAAATCATGAGAGCACACAGATCCAGTTACAATCAGTCTCAAAACCAAGGAAACATGAAGCAGAAACCCATTTTGAGCAAAAATCAAAGCACGAGACCACAAGTTTCAGTGTCATTTTGAAGAAAACAAGTATGTGTATGTGTATACCTGCGGTTCTGGAACCAGACTTTGATCTGTTTGGGCTCAATGTTGGAGAGGATGGGACAGTCCCTGATGAGCTGTTGCCTGCGGAGAGAGCTGGGCTTGGGGCACTCTGTGTACACCCTCTCCAACGCCTCCACCTGCTCCGCCGTGTACCGTACATACTTGCTCGAATCCATCTGGCTCGAACACTCCTTGTGGTGCATCGACAACGCCATTCCAGTACCAGTACAAGAAACTAGAAAGTAAATTAAGGCCCTGTGACTGTGAGTGAGAGTGTGTTGCTGTGATTTCTCAGGCAGGCTCTCCTCCAAGAGAGCCTACTCTCTCCTTCATCAGATTTTGGCGAAGCTCTCAAGCAAGACGCACTGAAACAAACACAGAGAGAGAGGGTGAGAGAGGAGCTTATTAAATAAGAGGTCGATTGTTTCTTGTGGGTTTTACCTATCAATACGCCAATCGAGAGAAAAAGGCCAACACGAGGAGAGAGTGAGGAAAGAAGGTGACAGAGAAAGCCAAGGGAAAAATGGGCTTTAATTGTAAATATTAATTACATGAAATAAACAGAAACAGAGCGGTGACACGAAAATAGAAGGAAAGAGAAAAGGGAGGGACAGGCTGTAGCATACTCCTCAATTTTGAATTTCTTTTTTCACCAATTTTGGACATACATACATACATGGATGGATGGTTTCATGACATGCATATGTGTCATCATGGATGGGTAATCGGGTATGGTTTTTTTTAGCTTCAATTAACACATTTACCGAATTACCGGTCAATTTAGAAGAGGTGGGTAATTATGGAGCCTTTCTAAGGACAAAAATGCTGATTATCGCATTTATCATAGGGCCATTTTTTTATTTAGTGAAAGGGATTGAAGGAGAAAATGCATAGCATAGTCAATAATGAAGAATGTCACTTCGCTAGTTCACTTAAAATAATTAATTAATTAATTGGTTACAATCCAAGTGGAAGGGTGTAGGGTTGGGGCTCACTAATTATGAACTAACTAAAAGAGGTGATAACTGCAAAATTACAATTAGTGGGTGAGAATTAAGATGAGACTACTTTACATCTAATGAAATTGGCATTTTTTAATTATTGTTTTTCATCAACCTTCACTCAAATAATCAAATGACAACCCCTTAAAGCCAAATCATATCTTGATTAAACAATTAAATTGGAGGGGCATTAGTTGTTTAGTGCTCCTAGAGGCGCATGTGTTATAAGTATCAATTTAGGTCTAATTAGTGTTCTAGTATTGCTAAGTTCAATTGTTCTACTTCTACGTACCAACCTACATATAAAATATGCTTAACCATAAAATTGAAGTGTTAAAACCTCAGCCTCTTTGAGAGTAACTATCGATCTATATTATATAATTTAAATTCATATTAATTATACCTAATAAATAAAATTGATTTGGTATTCTTATTTTCAATATGATTTAATTTTATTAAATGTATAGGTTGCACCAATTCATTATTTATCTTTAATTTTGTATTCATTCTTAGATTCAAGATGTGTGAGAGATGAAACTATAAATAGATAGTCATTCTCTTCATTTTTTGACTCGTCCAAAAATCCAAATTATTGTGTTCTTAATCTCCCTCTTCTACACTTTTTGATACAAAAGTTTGTTCGATTGATTATAGAGAAAGATCTGAGTTCAAGTTCGCTTGAACTAAACATTTGGTGTACGGTGTTAGTTCGGACTCGTTGCATCATGTGAGGTGTACGCTCGCTAAGTCTAACACCCGAGGGAGACTGAATACACTTTAAGAAAACTGTCAAACAAGCCTCGACTATTTCTCTACGGTGTAAAAGTTTGTATTTAGTAAAAGGTTGAGTTGTAATTTACAAAGTTTGTTATTAAATTTATTTTTCATTTTTCGCAACTTATTGATAATTTTATCATCTTTATCCAACAATCTTAAAGTGTACTTTATTTTAAAAGTATTTAACGGATGTGAAACTGTATAGGTTTTTCTAATTTTTCTCTATCTCGATATACTAACAAATTGATTTCTCTTGTAGAAAAATGAAAAACGAAAACATGAATGGTGTGGGTGGATATGATGGAACCCTTCCCCTAAACCCCGACACGATAAATGTTGGACAAATGTTTGTGCCTTTGGGACAACATGGCTAAGGCTCGGGAACGTACATGTGGGTCAAAATATTGTTATCTATACTTGAGTAAAAGCAAGGATGAGACTGTAGGAAAATTTGTCATGTACAAAACTGAAGTTGAAAATCAGCTTAATAAGAAAATTAAAATGGTAAGAAGTGAATGTGGAGGTGAATATGTTCAACTGTTTGGCGCCTTTTGTAGAATTATTCATGAGGCTGCACCACCATATTCTCCTTAATCTAATGGTGTTACTGAAATAAAGAATCGCACTCTAAAGAAGATGATGAATGCGATGCTTATAAGTTGTGGGTTACCACATAATACGTGGGGGGTGGCAAAATTTTAATTAATAAAATAATTACTAAATGCATATAAGAAAAATCAATTCGAGTTTGATTCGTTAATCAAACGACCCACCCTTA
>JAYMTP010007560.1:0-10870 GCA_036897365.1 Geranium brycei | reverse complement strand
GGTTCTTGATGGGGCTGTTAGGAAATTTAGGACTTGTTGGTTGATTTTGGAGCAACCATAATAATGAAAAATGAGGGATTGAGGGTAAAAGGACACCTTTTGAAAATTTAAAACACTAACATGAGCATTTTAGTCTTTTCACCTCAAAATTTAACAAAATTTTGAAAAAATGAACGGAAATGGGTATTGGGTAATAACAGTGACATTTTGTAAACTCAAAGTACCCACAATGTTAAAATTTCTTTTAAAAATAGTCAAGTAAAAATACGTCAAAATTTTTGAGGTTGTCGGCTGACATTTTCCTTGTATATTTCACTTCCTCAAAAATAAAAATAAAAGTATATATATGCAATTAAATTGGGACCGCCCGCCCGCTATTAGAAACGCCCAAAGCCATCTTCTGCAAGAGGCGGGGCCCAAAGTGATGCTAACTTTTTCGTGAAATATACAGGAATGACATCATAAATACCTCCACCACCATCAGCGACAAAAAGGCTGAGCTAGTAAAAATATCTCCGTCTCTCTCTCTCTAGTCATGCAGAGACAGTCATTGGGCTCGCCGCCCTCCAATTCCAAAGAAGATATTATTATTTGCGCAGAAGAGTCGAAGAGGAAGCTCCTGCTTGTAGATCTAGATCACGAAGCAGGCAGGCTCATTCATCTCATCCCCGTACTCGTGCTCTTCTGCTTCCTCCTCCTCTACCTCTGCTCTCGCATCCCCTCCCAACCAGGTACGATTTCACTCTCCCAATCTCATCCATCACTATCTCAGATTTGGCCGATTTCACCACTCTCAACCCACCGCCTAAGCATATCGGTATAATGCAGATTCTGGAATGTATTTTCTTCATCTGATTCCTGTTTTTGTTTCCTGACCTTTTGCAGCTTCGGTCCTAAAGGGCGATGTTTTGGCGATTCCAAGTCTAAAAAACTTGCGGGAGATAGAAAAGCTCGTTCCCAAATATCGGCCTCACCGAAAGATGGCCGATTACTAGTGTTCTCGATCGTCTTCATTTCTTTTCGATCTGTATAATCTGTTTATCATTTACTTCACACGTGTACATCTAATTGCATCGCCGATTTATTGTTGCTTTGTTCGCTTTTTTGTTTGTTTATTCATAGTTTTTAGTTGATCTAATCAATTTACTGAAAATTAAGTAACAATGAAAGAGTGAAGGATTAGAATAGCAAAATATCATAGTGCGCCGTGGGTGGAGTGGAGTCCAGCACCAGCTGGAGAAGCACACGTGTCGGGTACATAACGGTAACCCCAGTTGCCGTTCTGTTGACGATGACAGGTGTCATGATTTGGGCCCACAGGTTTCGTTAGCTTTTCGGGAGACAGGTGGCGATAATAGCCAACGATAATGACACTTTCTTACACTGTGTCGAAATGATAATCGCATTTCCTAACTAATTTTTTTTTCTTTTTTAGTACTCTGACAATTTTTTTGTGACAAATTACGCTAAAATGACTAAAATACCTTTGGTGTAAGAAACAAGAATTGGATCTAGTGCAATTAAAAATAGTTAACGGTCCAAACTGGTCCGACCACCATCCAATTAGATCGAATATGAGAGATTTAAACCAGTTTAATTCTAAGTTTTCATTTAAACTGGTTCAATTGACTTGGTTGAAAAAAAAAAGAAAATTAGTTAAGGTATGAAACTATTATTTCGCGATATTTAGGTGTAACGAAGTATCATTATCTTAAAATAAATATTATCGTTATAATATGTAGCAGGTGAATCAAATTATGCGTATGGACACAACACAACACAAGATAAGACCACAAAGTGGTTGAATAATTGAGGGTTGGCAATTCCATCCTAATCAACCAATCCATTCATTTTGTTACATTAATCATCTTAATTTAATTATCATGAATACATTCCGCATTACATATCTATAATTTTTAAATTAGAAAAATATATATGATTTATATAGAATTCATTAGCCTTAAGTAAGAAAGATATATCAAGATGGTCCCCGATCACAAGTGAGTGAGAGTTCCGTTCCGTTGATGGATGCTATGCTATTGCTAGGCTGTCTTTCTTCTGTTTTAAGCTAAAGTCCGTATCAGGACAGGATTTGCAACAAAATTATAGACTAATCACACAAATGCCCAATACCAACGTTGAAGCTGAGGTCTTTTACTACTGCACCATCTGTCCACTTTTGATATCTTCACAATCATCTGTTTGGATTAACTTAACTAGGAGTTAACCCAAACAGATAAGAACAAAACACATTGATAAGAAACAGCCAATTAACCAGAAAAAAAGGTATGGACTAATTCAAGTTCAAGGAACAAACCCTTGTGAACCAAGGGTTTTCAATCCCAAAAGTTTCCCAATAAAGTATCATCCAGATTACGGTGAAATGTTGATCATTATCATGGCAAGAAACAACTTAGAAATTAGTCAAAAAAATAACCCTATCAGGTCGGAGTTTTCCAGTCCCTTAGGAATCAGTTGCTTGTTTTCAGTTCATACACACCATCAATGGTATTGGTGGGTGCTGTGAAAAGCAGGATGTGTGATGCATGCTAAACACTTGCAGTAAGATGAGATAAGGTAGTGTTCAGCTTCATTTTCTCAGTTTTCTGGAGATGTTATAATGTAATTCACCGCACTATTTCATAACGAAATCTCATTCCCTGAAAACTTATCTGTATATTCATGCAAATAGCTTTACTGATGTTATTGCAAATGACATAACAGTGGCTGGAGCAAACAACTGAATCAAGCCATGAATGAAGCAGGCATTGTTAGAGACAATAGTGCTTTTTGTAAATAGACTGTTTCTCTTACATTAGCAATAGCATACAGCAATACTCATCTTCACCAAGTCAGGACATTTCCTATTTTCATCATCTAATTGTAAATGCATTTTAAATACCTCTCGATACAATTGCAGTATGATTAAGCTTGGTAGCAAAAAAAAAAACATAGCAGTGTACTTTTGTCAGTTTGAGAAAAAGAAACTTATCTTCCATATTCATGTATAAACCAGCACATTTTGATATGATCAATAATCTCACTTTTAAAAAGAAACTTGCCTTTTGGATGCTACTATGAATGTTGAAGGAGTTCCGTTGGCAGGTGGGTTTGAAGCGGTCTTTGCAGTGACATTAGGAGAGTATAGCAGTAATGTGGCCAAAGTGTGGAACTCACTCAATGCCCGTGTCCTAGCCCTGCTAGTTAGAGAAGATCCCCGTGGTGTTTCAATAGAAAGTGGCAATCCGCAAAACAAAATCACATCTGCTATTTCTTCACGTCAAATTGATTGAAGTACATACCTCTTGAAACTGTATCTGCTAAATCATGACAAAACATCTTTGGGTTTGATAGCACTTGTAATGCATTGATCCTGCTGTAACTTCTTTGAATAATGTACAATAAAAAATTCTTCCACAAAATAGTTTCTGCTGTCGTTTTCCCAATAAACTTCATTGTCATTTACAAGTGGTAGAGTATTGCTCCATCTAGTTCTGGGAAGATCAATTCGAAACAGGGAAAGGGAACATTTATATCCCCAACGAAACCAGAAGCCAAAGATTGGAAAATTTACCAGTAATCGTTACACGAGCAAGTTCCAGCTCTAAAGTGGTGGAACCGATTCCTATCCCTTACAGTGATTTCTCGTTCGTAAATCAATGAAATGAACTTGGTATAAGTGTGACAATCACTACACATCCTGTGATTTCTGGCTACTCGTATGGGAGATCCCTCAGATGTATGTATGAGTGCAAAAGCAATAGCTAACTTTTGACTATGACCTTTCAATGTTTTTCGTTTCTCTTCTCCGTCTACATCGAGCAACACTTGAGATGTGTCTGGCAAATAGCCTTCAAATTTCAACTGCCATTCCATCTGGTGAATCATCTCATACACCCCCTTGCATTGAGGATGCACCATGTCCTGTGTTACGAACCTGTACACCTTTCTCTTCACCTCCACAAAGCTAAACCCAGGTGTTTGAATCAGTCTTTTCCCAGCCATTTCTGTTCTAGTCCTAGCAACGTCCTCCCAACGCTCATCTCTTGCATACATATTCGATAACACCAAGTAATCACCAGGATTGCGTGAGTTCAATTGAAATAACTTTCTAGCTGCAACCTCACCAATTTCCAAGTTATGGTGAACCTTGCAGGCACTGAGAAGACTCCTCCACACAACATCATTTGGTCTAATGGGCATGGACTTGATCAGATTGAAGGCTTCATCAACCATCCCGGCTCTTCCCATGAGATCTACCATACAGCCGTAGTGTATAACTGTTGGTTCAATCTGATGCTCGCGTTTCATCCTGTCAAAACACTGAAGACCCTCATCAACAAGACCTGCATGACTGCAAGCACTCAGAACACCAACATACACCACATCATCTGGCTTTAATCCTTCTTCAAGCATCTCCGAGAACACCTGTAGAGCTTCTCTCCCACGCCCGTGCAGGGCTAGCCCTGAAATCATCACACTATAGGTCAGTTGGTTCTTCTTGGCCATCTTCTTGAAAAGGCACAGCCCTTTCTCTAGACACCCACATTTGACGTACATGTCTATCAAGGAGGTCTCTACTATAACATTGAGCCCACTAATGTTCCTCAGCAAGGACCCGTGTGTAGACCTACCCAGATCAAGAGCACCCAAATGAGTGCAAGCCGAGAGCACACTGACTGATATGCTCTCCTCCGCCCTCCAACACCCTTGACTACTCATCTCCCCATAAAGCACCAAGCATTCATGCCACAAGCTCAGGCTGGCATGAGCTGCAATGATAGCACTCCAAGAAGCAATACTCTTGTCGCCCATATTCTTAAAAACAGCAGAAGAAAGTGATATGTCCCCACACTTGCCATACAGGTTGATCAAGCTGTTCTTGACATACACAGAGTCTTCAAGTCCAAACTTTGAGGCATGCCCATGAATCTGCATTCCCTCCTCAAGTGCTTCTAACCGAGCACATGCCTTGAGAAGAACCGGATAAGTGAAATTGTCAGGCTCCACTCCTCTCTCAAGCATTTCATCATACAGATGCAGCGCGTCTTCCCAACTCATGTCCTTGACAGCTCCTCTGATCATGGTGTTGAACTCAAAAGTACCAGGATCTTCAATCTGCCCAAAAATGGAGGAAGCATAGTCCATGCTCCCCCAAGTGGAGAGAGCACATGTGGCCACAAGATTGCTTGCACAAAAAGAGTTACAGAAGAAACCCCACTTGAGGATTTGGGCATGAGCTTGCTTGAATTCTTCAATGTTGCAGCTCCTCCTCAGCAGGGACAGGCATTCTTGCTCCTTCACCTTCAAATTCAGCTCTGGGCTGCCCTTAATGGGTGGGATTTCTGGTGATGAAAAGAAATGGGTCTGGTGAGGGACTGCTGTCCTAATCATCCTCTCATCCATACCATAGTACACCCAAATCTAGATTGCTAAGCATCATTTCACTATCACTACCCATGAAGCTATCAATGAAAATGGCCCAAGAACAGTTTCACAGATTCATAGTGTCAAAAAAAAAATCAAATGAACAAAATTATATGAATAGGAAGTTGGGTATGTACTAAATGTTGAATTCCAGTTGGGCTTCTGAGGGCAACAGAGAGGTGTCTGAATCTTGCAGCAGCTCTGTAAACTGAGGAGTAATGGTTAGTGGTGGAGGCTTTGAAATGAATCTCATCCACTAGATTGTGAAGCCAATCGAAGCCAAAGAAGAAGGAACAAAACATTGAGAAATTATGGGACATGTAGATTTTGTGGATAGAATGATAATGTTGGGTTACACAGGATATAATAAGATCCAGATTTTACTTGTGCAACCTCTCATATCTCGCCACTTCATCAATGGGACCCTTTACAGTCTGATTCCATACAGGCTCATATTATTGCAAACCAGTCTGTGGCCTTAGGGAGTAAAAACTGCTAATTGAAGCACTAAGCCAAGAATCGTAACTGGACCAACTTAACCCCAAAAAACCAGATTCCCTTTTTCAAACACATGATCTACAATTTAGAAGTTTATAATTTTAGGTAGGGATAATTATAAATCGCTACACTCTAGTTTGCTCATCTTCAAGTTCAACTTAATGTAACTTTCGTTAAATATAACATAATTTGTATGTAATAAGTTCAAAATGTCCTCAAAACGCCAATCTTTAGCCCTGAATCAGTCGAATTCACAATCTCAAACCAAAACCCTTTATTAAAATATGAGCTTCTCAATTTGGGAAAGATCAAATACTCAAGTTTGAGTTGCTGGAGAGCGTTGGAAATATTAGGTAAAGAATGCCTTCAGTTTGCACTCTGAGTACTTGATTGGACCTCGTTGATTGAGTGTTTGATAGATGTCGGAGTTAGTGCATAAACGTAAATCGATATTTAATGCAACACACATCATTTCATACAATAATAAGAATCGAAACCTAACAAACAGATTTGAATAAATACTTTATTTATTTAATATTACAGTACAATAATCGCAAAATTACTTGACCTGATATTTTGGATATGGCGGTGGAACTTTAGTGGCTGGCGGTAGAACTTTTGGAACGGAATTTCGTCGAGGCACGATAGTCCGCTTTTCTTAAGACGATTATTGCCCGTATGGGCAACTCGCTCTTATGATACAACGACGAACGAATTCGAACTCTAACCGGGCTGCAGAGAGTAATCGAGGAAGAAGGAGGAGGAGGAGAGAGAGACGCAGTCGGCTAGGGTTTGATTTGTGCATTCTCGGTGTCTCATTGGTGTGTCTTCTCTAACAATTGGGTTCGAATATATATAGGCACAAGGGATTCGAAACCTAGAGGAAATATGAATGAAAGACTTACCAATTTCCTTTTCTTGGGGAATACGTAAAATTCTACTTGTCGTTCAAGCAAGAGATTTTACCCAATTAATGGTACAATTTGACCACGCATATCTCCAAATAAAATATTATGAAATATATTATTCCCGAAAATAATATTCCCAATCTCATGTAATTCGAAAATATTTATTTCCAAATCCATAGCAATTCGAAAATAAAATATTTTTCTAATTACAATTTGGAAACTTTGTTGAGGATTCTTATGGGTCAAGGAAAAATGTGGGGGCCTTCTGGCCCACTAATTTTCGGCAGCATTCGCGTCCCGTACGTCGTGCGGGCACACACAAGTTCAAGCCCGAAGGCCGCTTGGCCCAATTATTTGCCCCCCCCCCCCTTGCGCGTAAGAGAGAGCCTTACCTATAATCTTTCTTACAAGTCTATGGAAGTGTGGTACTATATAAGTCTTGTGAAAGATTCCTCCACTTCCAATGTGAGACTTTAAGAAACACTTGAAGTGCGCAACTATTGAGAAGCACTACCTCTCAATTTCTCAACAACCATTTCAAGTAGTCATCTTTGAGGTTCAATTTCTCATTCACCTCTTGTCCGTTTAGAGCTCGTGATATACCGTTGGAAAGATCTCATGTCCTAGATTATGTGAATGTGTTTCACATCTCTCTAGGTCGAGTCTAAGTTTTCCATAATCACAGCTCAAGTTGACCCAGTCATAACTTAAGCACATATTTTATTTTATTTTTTATTTTATTTTTATTTTATTTTTATTTTTTTTTATCAGCAATAATTGAAGACATCCTAAACTACTAGCATGTACCAAGATTCGAACTCAGGACCTCACATGTGTTAACTTTGCCATTTTAGACACTTTTGTCCAACAGTGTTTCGATATGGTTTATTGTACAAATTGTACGGCTCCCAGTCCAGATTGATCTGGCCAGGATTTTTCGAGTTGAGTTGAGTCCATGACTTGCCCTGCTGGGCTAAGGTGGAGAGCCTCGATGGACCAGTGAAAGAGTTGGGAAAGAAGTAGATTATGAGGGAAGAGAATTGAGAAATTTGTAGTAATCATAGATGGATGAAAGCGAACATGCAGCTACATATTTGAACCGTTTAGAGCTCATCGATGGAGTCGAGAAGGGCAGAGGAATCGGTAGAGTCAGCCCAGATAGGGCTGTCAGAGACGTTTGACTCTCCCATTTTCTTATTTTTCGCTCACTACAAATCCCAATTTTTCCCTTTTCACGAACTCAAAGCCATACTGACCGAATTTTATTATGTTCATTTTCATTGTCCTGCGAATTTAGCTTCTTCGAGAAGCCAATGTCACTATAGCTCCGTCGCCGTTGCTCGAACACAGTTGCCCCTGGAATGTCATTATTCCGGCTATATGCCTCGTGAGAGAGAGTAAATCCTAGCAGTGTCTCCGAGAGGGAGGGTGATGGCGGAGAGTGAAAGGAGGTTGAAGAAGAGGGTATATTATTCATTTCACAAGGGATTTGCATTTATTTATTTATTTAGTTTAATTTGAAAAGAAAAACATACCCTTGAACTATAAGGTTAGTTTATTATTCAAGTGAGGGTAAAATAGTCTTTTTGCATTCATCACCATTATTTGGGAATTATATAGTGAGGACTAGGGGTGTTCAGCGGGTCAGGTTGGGTACACCCGACCGAATTTGGACCGGACTCGGCCTCTGTCGAGTCTAGTGAATTATACCCTATACTCGACTCAACTGAGAGGTCGGGTAGTCGGGTTGGGTAAGTCGGGTACAACCCAACAAACCCGATGGGCCTAAAATGTTGAGCCCATTAGAAATTTCTGAGTTAGGCCCAAATGAAAAATGATATTTCAACCCCAACTTAACCCCCAATTTGAAACCAGAACCCCTAAATCCCAAAACTTAATCCCCATTTTGAAACTGAAACCCTAAATCTCCAAATTAACCCTCAATTTGAAACCAAAAAACCCTAAATTCCAAAATTTAATCCCTAATTTGAAACTGAAACCCTAAATCCCCAAATTAACCCCTAATTTGGAACCCAACCATAAATCCCCAAATTTAATCCCCAATTTGAAACCCTAAATCCACAAATTAGAACTGAAATTAATCCACAAATTTATGATTGAAATTAAAACCCTAAATCCCCAAATTCGTAACCCGAAACCCTAAATTTCCAAACCTCAATCGAATTCATAAACCCCCAATCATAAACTATATTCGAATCCCAGCACAGAAATGGAAGATGAAGAGAATAAACCCTAAACCTAACATAAACACATAACCTTACCGGAGTTCCAAACATCGTTGGTGATGAGTGAACCATGCAGCTTCAATCTCCACGACCATGAGTCTACAGCGGAGAATTGACCCGTTGGAGATTCCTCTCTCCACCATCGACGATTTATAATGAAGAAATGCATCTCCAACGAATCGATTCGCAACAGTAACTACGAAATCGGTACGTTTTGTGAGAGAGAGAGAGAGTAGATGGAGAAGAGACAGAGACGACAGGGACTGAGGAAAGGGATGTTAGAAGAAAGAGGAGGCCAAAGTCGAGGCTAGGGTTTAGAGGAGGAAGGGACGAGTTGTGGCAATTCAAGAGAGAGGACCGAATAGAGAGAGAAAGGCTCGAAGTCGAATCGGTGATTGTTGAGGAGGGCGCTGCATGTGAACAAGATTAACGACAGAGAATGGCTCGGTCGAAGAAGACGCCACGTCTCCGGTTTCTCTTCAGTAGCTTCAAATGTGTTTACACATCCCATATCAGAAAGGGATGAATTGTTTGTGTTGTTTATAACCTTCAGCGTTATATTGTTGGGCACAAAGAGCGTTGGGCCAATTCGGGCTTGTGTTGGGTTGGGCTGACTGAGCATGAGTCTGTGGGATAGATGGGCTGGTCCATTTTTTTATCTGGGAGTCGGGTTACTCGGTGGTTTTGGAAATTACACCCGAGGCCCGACTCACTTGAAGTCGGGTTGGGTTGATCCAACCCATTTCCCACGCGGTTTTGTCGGGTCTCAGATCAACCGGGTTTGGGTCGGGTTGGGCCGTCGGGTGAGTCAGGTATCGGGTAAAAATGGACAGCCCTAGTGAGGACATTTTAGACTTTTTACTTACCAATTTTGTTGTCTTTAACAAAATTTACTTCAAGTGTTACAAAAAAAAAATTGGGTATCTTAAAAAACATTAAAGTTTGGGTCATCAGTTAGGAAAAGGTCGATAGCGCCACCCCTCGATGACCCACCTCGAAGCAAGTCTGCCAGTTCTTTGACCAAGTCATCAAGCACTAGATTGTCGAGTTAGTTAGAGCTCCTCCATAAAATATGATGATGCATACAAGGAGCCAACCCAAGCTCCTTCACAAAACCAACTCATCGTCAAGGTGAACATATGAACCTTTGGATGCACACATGTTGTTGGAAACTCTGTTGATCGAAACTGTCTAAGATCGAAACTATCTAAAGTGAAACGAGTTTGACAAAATCAATGGATTTGGGAACTTTCTTATAGACCAATTCTGATTTCGATTTTCCAAATCTGGAATTCAATCTGGTAGCCTTGGATCCAGGGATGACAAAAAAAACTAAACTAAATTAACACCTGATATTCCCGCCCCAAAAATTAATGTGGCACGGGGCGGGTTACGAGGATTTTATCCGGTATTTGGGTGTGGGTGAGGCCTGATGCAGTTTTTATTTTAAAATGATTAAGTTTGTAATATTAATTTGTGTATAAGAAATTATTCCCACATATGAAATTAAAAATGAATAAGTGAAAAACCAATTATTTTATTCATTGAATTGTTGTTCAAATGATGTGAAATATAAATATTGTTTAGATTTATATCTTGTTTATTTTTTTGGGTAAATGTCATAAAGGTACAGTTAGTTTTATATGTTTTGCAGCCGGATACAGTTAACTTAAAATTGTGTTTTAAGGTCAGTTAGTTTTGGTTTAGTGTCAAGTTAGACAAAATGGTTAAGTTTCAGTTAATTTTGAGTGTAAAAAAACCAAAATGCCCTTGATTGTCTATCAAATTTCA
>JAYMTP010007559.1:0-10871 GCA_036897365.1 Geranium brycei | reverse complement strand
TGGGTGAAGTTGTACGGAAAACGGGGCAAAAAGGAGTCTAGGGGCATAAAGGTAATTTTGGCATCCAGACCTGAAGTGCCATGTTGACGGGATGCCAACCCGTCACCCCAAAATAGAGAGATGGGAGCTTCAGGACAGACCTTGAGAGTTGATTTAAGTCGGTTATGTTTTTCTAAAAACTGAATTAGTTCGTTCGGTTCTAGACCCGTCAACACTCCTGTCAACTTTTGTCATATAACTGCCACACAACTATACAAGTGCTTTAAGAGATATTTTAACTTAGTTTTTTGTCATAGAATTTAACTTTTTTTTTGAAGAATCATAGTATTTAACTTGATTACAAATTATTAGCTATATATTTACCACAAATATAAATTAGCTCGGAAATGAAGGTGAGATAGCCTCTTTGACACAAAAACAAAATTGAGGTATGTCTTAAAGCACTTTTATAGTTGTGGTAGTTAGTGGCAAAATTTAATGGTTGAGCGTAATTAATGGTCATTATCTCGTTAACTTAAAGATAGGTTGGTGCAAACAATTTTAAAGTGTACACCTGAGTTTATGCAATAACAAAAATATAATACACCTCGATGAGACTCTTTACAAAAGTGGAATAAGTGGTGCGAGTTAATTTTGGGTCATGAATATATTTTGAGAATTGACGTAACTATACTTACAATACAAAGTGAATAATATAAGTTGTACAAAAATAGTATAAAGAGAATTTTTCAAAAATATACAACAGAAGATAAGAAATTGTTTTAAAATTGACTATACAATAAGTAGGTATACAAAAACGCGTGTAGTGCATATACACAAAATAAAAGCTAATGGCATTTCTTGTAACTACCTAGTTTTGAAATATTGATTGCAACAAAAACAATTCTCTGTAGCTATCTACCAGTTGTACCTTTCGTACGTGCCCATTGTTTAAGGCATTTATCATTTTCACACTCTTCACCACCAATATTTACAGGCTCAGAGGTAGGGACTAGAGACACACACTCTCTCTAGATAGATAGAGCTGTTATTTTATTTATTGAACCTAGCAGCATTTTCATGCTCTCTCTCAACCTCTCCTTTTTATATAACCCTTTTCTTCTTCTCCATATTCACCACTTGTCTCATTTTCATTCTTAGTTCACTTCTGAACAATGAACATGACTTCACCCACTTCTCTTTTCTCTTCTTCCTCTTGGCCACTGCTCTCTTCCTACTATCACATCATCTTCACTGTTCTGAGTTTGGTGTTGTCTGGTTTCATAATTCTCTTCAGGTCTCGTAAGTCGAGGCGCCTGAACCTCCCTCCTGGCCCGCCCGGATGGCCGGTTGTGGGGAACCTCTTCCAGTTCGTTTTCTCCGGGAAGCCGTTTTTTGAGTATGTTAAGGATCTCCGCAAGACGTACGGGTCCATGTTCACGCTCCGGATGGGCGCCACGACGATGATCGTGCTGAGCGACGCGAAGCTGGTGCACGAGGCGTTGGTGGAGAGGGGGAACTTGTTCGCTAGCCGGCCCGCGGAGAACCAGACGAGGATCGTGTTCAGCTGCAACAAGTTCACGGTGAACTCGGCGCTCTACGGGCCCGAGTGGCGGTCCCTGCGGCGCAACATGGTGCAGAACATGCTGAGCTCCTCCCGGCTGAAGGAGTTCCGCCGCGGCCGGTCCTCATGGCCACCCTAGCCCGCCGCATCAGGGCCGAGGCCGACGCCAACGGTGGGCTCGTCTGGGTCCTCGCCAACACCCGCTTCGCCTTCTTCAGCATCCTCCTGACGATGTGCTTCGGGCTGATTCTGGAGGAGGAGGAGGTGATGAGGATGGACGAGATGATGAAGACGGTGCTGATGACTCTCATCCCCCGGATCGACGACCACCTCCCCCTCCTCAGCCCCTTCTTCTACAAGCAGTGGAAGGAGGCCATGAAAGTCCGGAAGCAGCAGGTCGACCTCGTCCTCCAGCTGGTCACCCGCCGCCAGAGGGCCCTCCAGAATCCTGGATCGGATAAAACCGCGACGTCGTTTTCCTACCTCGACACCCTATTCGACCTCAGGACGGAGGGAAGGCCCTCTAGCCCCACGAACTCGGAGCTGGTCACCCTCTGCTCCGAGTTCCTCAACGGTGGTACTGATACCACCGCGAACGTCCTGGAGTGGGGGATCGCGCAGCTTATCGCGAACCCCCACGTCCAGAACAGGCTGTACGAGGAGATAAACGCCACGGTCGGGGAGGGCGCCAAGGTGGACGAGAACGACGTGGAGAGGATGCCGTATCTCCACGCGGTGGTGAAGGAGCTGCTGAGGATGCACCCGCCGACCCATTTCTCGCTGACGCACGCGGTCATCGAGGACACCGTGCTCGGCGGGTACGACATTCCCACGGGGACAAACGTGGAGCTCTACCTGCCGGGGATATCCATGGACCCGGAGCTGTGGACCGATCCGGAGAGGTTCGACCCGGAGAGGTTCATGTCCGGGAAGGAGGAGGCGGACATAACGGGGGTGAGGGGAGTGAAGATGTTGCCATTTGGGGCGGGGAGAAGGATATGCCCGGGGCTGAACATGGCGACCGTGCACGTGCACCTCATGCTCACCAGGATGGTGCAGGAGTTCGAGTGGACCGCCTTCCCGGAGGGCAAGAAGATTGACTTTGCCGGGAAGCTGCAGTTCACGGTGGTCATGAAAGATACGCTTAGAGCCAAGGTCAAACCCAGAGGTTGAGTTTGATTTTTAAACGAGTTAAGCTGGAGCTGGAACTATTTGAGAGGTAATCATATGCTAATTTCTAAATAAAGGACAAAGAAAAATAGCTTGATATTAGATGATATTAAATATGTTATGTTATTATTATATATGTGTGTGGGAGATGTGGGTTTATGTGACCTTTTTTCCTCTTATTTTGTTTGGTACAATATTATATCGGCATGTTTTAGTGAGTTTTGCTGCTATTGTAATTTGCTAGTGAGCAACAAATATATAATATTAGTATTTTGTTTATAATAGAGACGAGTATTGTGAATGTGCATGTCCCGTTATGTATGTTGGTGAAATTTTCCATTGCAAGTTTGTTTATGTTTTATCCTTATGAAAATAGTACTATTTTAATGTTAAATATTGTGAATGGAAGAAATGTGTGAGTAGATATATATATAGTTTCATCTCTCAAGCATGTCATGTTCACTAAAATGAAATGAGCAAGATATAGTTCATTAAGAAAAATTGTAATTTTCAATTTTTATCTTAAAATTTATTTGTATTAAAAAACTATTCTTAAACCGTTAAATTGTCTAAATATTATAAAATATTATTTTATGATAATCTGATCGTACTAACGAAACTTATGATGAATAAATAAGACCGACCAAACCCACAAAATTAGGGTGATTCAATTTTGTGGTAGTAAATAGTAAAAGGAGGCCACGTAATAACTAGGGTTGTCGCAGTTAATGTTGTAAACAAATATCAGGTGGGCAATAATAAAGAGAAACAGAGGAAGTTGAGGCAATAAAGAGAAATAGAGGAAAACAAGTCTTGGGGCAGACAGACCACACCACTCATTCAATTTGATTGAAAACTTACCTTAATTAATTATGTGCCTTGTCTTCTATGGTCCAGTTTATAATCAAGGAGAAATGATGGTTGACCTACCTCGAGTAAAGCCATGTTTCTCCTTCTTATTGTGGTTGCACCCTCCATTTCTCTTCATTACTTGGACTTGGTCATTGACTAAACACACCTGTATCATGTATTTGCTTCATCTTGGGACACCATATTTCAAACTATCCCCCTAACTAACAACATCAAGTAACAATACTTAATTGCATAATATATGCATCTTATATTCTCAAATTTTTCAGCTGTGCTCAAACCTCGTAACAGAGTGAACTTCTTACCAGTTGACCGAACTTATGTTTTTGTATTGACAATTTCCATAAACATCATTATGCAACACACCAAGAAAAGAGGCCCACCAAAATATACGCTTCACCAATAAAAGAATACCAAGATTAGTAGTAGTAGTAGTAGTAGTAGTACACACAGATCTTCTCCATCAATCTGGTTTAACAACTGAGCTGATAAAACTGTTCATTAACTATTGCGAGGGCAATCCCAATCACTTGCGCAATATATACAGTAATGCATAACACAGTAACAATACGCGCATTTCACTTTCTATGTATTTGACGGGCTTTGGACATGTGGGTGTTTTGTGCTCTGGCCATCCTCAGTTGTGGGGGAGTTGCGTTCTCCGGCTTCTGCTGGTTCAGCCTGGGATGTGTGTTGAACGGGGTCCATCTCAGGGCTTCTTGCCAAGATCCTGTGCCTACTCATTAAGCAGTGGTAGGTATGGGTGTCCAAAGACTCCAAGCTGTAGTTGGATCGAATAGCTGAACTGAACAAGGGTTGCATCAGGCGTTTCTTCTCTGGCAACTCGCGTAAGGACACTCGGCACACAGGACAAGTAGAATGCTGATGCAGCCATGTGTCTATGCACGTTGCGTGAAAGAAGTGCCCACAATAAGGGAGGATGCGTACTATGTCGTCCCCGTCGTATTCTGCTAGGCAGACCGTGCATCTGCCATATGCAGGATTTCATAAGCAAGTATACGAGAAAATTATCTGATTATTTATAATGCAACTCCAAACTACTTGCATCTATGATTTTACTGTTGGAACATCGTGTACAATTACATATGTTCATGAGTATGCATGAGGCATTGTTTATCGAAAGCATAATGTGCAACCCAGAAAAAGAAATGAATATTAAAGGCACTTCCACACAAACATCTGAACAAGCAACTTAAATAATATACCCTAAATTACTCTCACGAGAGTTCAAGGGGAAAATGGACTACAGCACCAAAATATATAGAAATTATCAGGACACTACAGAGCCATCATAATGAACACATAAATAGTAGCTTTGCATCCAGCAATAGAAAGGATATAAACTGAAAACAACTTCTTCAATAAGATGGCATTTAGCTATGAATATGTTCAAGAATCAGACAGACAGATGGTTTACAATACCATTGAAACAGGTCTGAAGTAGTTTGGATAAGGCTTCCCTAGTATTTATTTCGGGGATTAAACTTCATTCAACTTCCACTACTCATATGAGTCATGTTGTTTTTTTTCTAAACTGTGCTAAAAAAGTGTCGTGTTACTATTAAAATCAAACTCTTGAAAAATATACCTCCTTTGGAATCGGACCAGAATTTTACATTTGCAAACAATACCCACATAATAATATGTCATCAAATGCCTACTATTTGTCATACACTGAGATGACGATCTTGCTATCCAGGAAACAAAATGTACAGAACAAAATAAACCTTCTCTAGGGACCATTACATGACTCTGATTTTGGATTTGGATATAATGGCTTTACTGCAGGACAATAAATAAGTTGAAAGCATGAATAGGTAGCACATGTAAAATCTGCTATAGAATACGGAAGAGTGCATATTTGCTCTATAACATCCATTGATATTCTATATACATACAGCCACATGCTTCACTTTGATTTAAAGTAAGCACGAATTAGATGACTCACTGACATGAATAAAATGACAAGAGGTGATTGGCTGCAGTAGATCTAATAGGTTCAGATGGAAAATAAACTCAAGAGAATTGTGCTTTCTTCCATGTAACTCTATCACAAATTTTTGGAGCAAAACACTTCTATACGACCCAACCAAACATTTTTTCCCACAAGAATCATTTCACCACCAACTAGAAAATATATTTTGTTCAAACTGCTAAACAAATATGTCATCCCTTAAATTCCATGTACCTAATAGCTTCTATCAGTTGCACTAATCTCATGAGCCCACATCTTTCTGTCTTGATCCCAATACTTACATGTTCCATTGACATAATCTCATATTCATGATTTATCACTTGACTCCATGCTTTATAGAAGCCATTAAAGATGTAGCTAAATTATATATAATGACAGAAGTACAATACCCACTACACATCCCTCGGCCTGTGATTAACTGAAATAAATTTTAAGAAAATATATATGTGCTATATATAATACACATGCATTTGCATTCAAAACGCTTCCAAGTGAAATACATGTTGATGTTCATGCGATTGAAACTGAGCAAGGTAAGTGCAGGCACTAGAGTCCATGTATATCACATCTCATACATTCAACTACCGTGGTAAAAAAAAAGGAATCTAGTTGATATTGATGCGCTGGAAACAGGTAACACACATACAAATGTGTAAGGATTTAGGAAGAACATACTGTGGATCTTCAGTAGCTGAGAAAAACTCATCCCCGTACTTCTTTTTCGGGAAGTTGGCTACATCTACAGGCTCAAGACCATGCAACCCCCGTTCCAGCTAAATCATAGACGAAGTAATTATCAATACGAATTCAGCACAAACTTATGATAGGAGAGACATCAGCTAAGAGTTGTATTTGATCAACAAGCTAACATACATTCAAATTACCAAATTACTAGTTCAATAAGGATGTGAATTGGCTTCCCTTAAAAAGAAGTACCATATCAGGCAAGAAAATGCAAGCAAATTCAGCATATGAATTTAAATTCTTACTTACAATGCTAAGATCAGATCTATGGAAGGAGCGGCGGCGAGAAGCAGAGAGCTGAATCCGACCACAGATGAGACGCGTGCACACAAAGACAATGAACATGGTGCTCACAGAGAATCCTATAATCGTCATCACCAAATTGATCCCAGATGATATCATTGTTTCTTTAATACCTACTTAACACCCACAACCCCAAAAAGCAAACTTTAAGCTTCCTCAGTACAGTACCTTCCCATGATCATCCTCTTGTTAGCCCAAAACCCCAATAACCAGTTTCTTCTCAGAAGGGTATGATTCTTGCCCCATAACCAGCAGAGAGCTGAGCTTCTTCTTCACTGATGGAGGTTCGAGAAACCCAGATGGGAATCTTCAATCCGCTACTCACTTCAAATGGCCACTTGTCAACGACTGTAACAATCTCATTGAAAACAGTGTAGTCGAGAAATAGAAGGAAATGGGCAACTGTTCTATTGTTGTTGGGAATAGCGGATAGAGGCTGAAGAAGAGGAAGGAGAAGCAGCCATGGACAAGGTACTGAAGAATCGTTTCTCAATCCATCAGGAGATAAATGTGAGAGCTTTAAGGCGGATTCTCCGGGTTTTAAGGAGGCTGATTTTCAGATCCAGAATGGCAAGTACAACAGTGAATGGCTTTTGCCTTTTGCTGGATGGATCAAAATGAGTAGTGATCCATATAAAATCAATTTTTATTGTATAAGATATTATTATTGTGATATCATGCTGATATATATATACATATATATATATATATTTGTGAAGTCTTTCTTTCTGTGTACAACAAAATTCTGTTCTTGATTTTTTTTGTTTTGGAGTGTAATATTATTCTTTTATTTCCCAAGAAATATTCTTAAAACATTTTTGGAATAACTATAAATAAGTGAATTTTGCCTTATAATTAAGGGCTTACTCGCTTCCTGGTCTCAGGTCCAAGATTCGAGTCTCAGTTGGTATCAAGACCGACTTGTCTATAAAGCAAGTGAGACAATTGTTTTAGGCCCACCTAAAAAATATGATCTAAGTAGGATAAAAAAAGGCCTGACATTTAAATATTTTAAGCCCATTTTGAAAACTAATGCTTAAAATAATACTCTACCGTTCACTTTTGCTTTAGGCCTCAGTAAGCATTGAGCAGGTTCTGGTTGGTATCAAGAGGAGCTGTTATTGTATCTAGTTGTAAATGAAATGTAAGTACTCTTTGTATAAATAGTGTTACATGTGTACTTTCAATCTATGGGTAAGAGGATTATCCCACCCAATTTGATGAATAATGTTTTGTGTCACTTTAAGTTTCATATTATTACACTTTGGCACTTTGCTCAACTAGATAAAAAATAACTAGTCATTTTATAAAAAGACAAAATGTCTTTAAAGTGTTATGTTCTTCCTCGTCGTTTCCCTCTTGTTACAATCTTCAATCCCACTAAAAAATGGTAATATCTTTCAAATGATGATAATGATATTTTGTGTGAGATGATGTTATACAAAGTGACAGTTATTCTCTATATGCTTAATCTGTTCATGGACAACGTTGTTGTGAGCAATCTTAATAGCACTTCGATTGTCACAATGAAAATAGTAGTATAGGTGTGAATAATATCCATATCGTGTAACAATCATCGTAACCACAAGAGCTTCGAAGTAGTGTCAACAAGAGCTCGATATTCTACCTTTGTGCTAGATAAGGCAATAGTCGTATGTTTCTTACTTCTCCAAGAGATAAGAGAACCGCCAAGGAAGATATAGTAGCCAGGTAATGGAACGTCGATCGGTAGAGTCACTAGCCCAATCAACATCAAAGTAAGCTTGTAAGACCAAATGAGAGTTATGAGAGAAGTAAAGAATGATAAGAGAGGATTCTTCGTTGCCTCTCGAGTCAACTCTCTACATTTAATCTTGATTTCGTCCCGATTTTAGTTATATTTTGTAGCATTGGAGATTTACCAGGGTGTTGGATGAAGTTGCAGGAAAACGACTATTTTTCAAAGCGAAAATGGAGAAAAATGTCGTCAAGGCCAAAGTGGCGTCCTGTGCCCCGCCACAGTAGCCTACCATATGCAGGACAGGAGGACACCGGGTTGCGGATTAGAACCCACGGGGTAGGACAAAAGGGCAGAAATGGTGAACCTGGTGGCCCAGACGATCTGGCTAACTTAGGTTTCCCGCACACTGAACTGGCAACCCACGCCAATCTAGCGACCCCAGCCCGTTAGTTTGCCCTGTCACCTATGCGTGTGCACGAATTTAACCACTAAACCTGATGTAACCCCTTTGGTTTGAGTGTTATAAATAACCTAAGTGGGTTCTATTGATTCATTATGTAGTATAATGTACATATTAGCTTAGAATAATTTGGTTTAGAGTAGAGAGGAGAGAAATGAGAATCTAAAGAAGAAGACCTTGAAAAAGAATGAGAATGGAGAAGAAGACTTTGAGCTTTGATTGAGGTTCATCACATAGATAAGTGCTTTCTTACTTCTTTACTTTGCTTGTATTGAGTTGAATTCGAGATTTCATATTGTGTAAGGAATTTGATGGTTTCTTTTAGTATTGAATGATAGATTGAGGATTTAATTGAGATACTACAAAGACTGCAAACCATATCCGAGACCTAGACCCATTTGAGAATATCAAACTCGAGTTGTATATTGACTCGTATTTAGAATATGACGCTTTGAAGACGGGATCTTAGAGGACGAGGAAGAAGAGGGCCCAATAAAAAATTTCAACAAAAATGCAGGAGGAGAAAGAGTTCCAGTATGCTTACCAACTTTGGCTGGAGTACACATCCACGGATTTGACTTCACAACCACTAATCCAAGCTTGATTTTGCAATAATTTAAGGTTTAATTCGCGTTAATTTGACTTAATATCCAGTTTCGGTTAAACCGGCAAAACCGATGAAAATTCATGGTTAACTAGACGTCTGATTTTTACTTATTTCTGGTTGATGTCGGTTTCAATTTCTGGAAACCGGACAAGACCGGTTCGATTAACGGTTCTCGGCGCCAGTTCTGGTTAACCGGGTTTGAGCACCCCTGCGGGCTGTAGTGAAGGTAAGTTAGCTTGTATTTTTTTTTTTCAATTTTACTTGTTTCAAATTCATTTATTTTAACTGTTATTTCTAATAATCATTTAATTGTGATTTGCAGAAATTTGACGAAAAAATGTCGAAACTTTGTAAAAGGAAGATGAACTCTAACACTAGTTCGGGTCTCTTTTAAGAGAACGTGAGAGAGGACGATCGGGGAAATGGTTGTGGTGAGTGAAGAGGCTCTAATCGTGTCGAGACTACAAACCTTTCTAAACGTATACGAGGAGAAATACCCGAAAAATAAGAAAGTTGTAAGATATTTTAATATATCGTTGTCTTTCAAGTATTTGATTTTTCGTAATAATGAATATTGTTTTTGTACTCGTGCAAATTGTGGTGTGAGCGGAGCTCAAGACATATCTTACTTTCCAATGTGGCGAACCCGGAACTCTTATTCATTAGAGGATTCTCGAATAATAATGGATTGTCATAGACAAAGCGTACTACAAGGTGTACAAGCGTTAGACCAAGGGCACAAATCTTCGAGATTTTGGAAGACAAGATTTAAGACCACATAAGGTGAGAGAAGCTAGCGGGAGCTCTTCCTCTGTGCAAACGACTCAGATCTTTACCAAAGTAGCAGAGCTTGAAAATGGTCATATTAGACTTAATATGAAGGTAGTAGAGATCGAGGAGGTCAATGAAAGGCTTAATATGAAGGTAGCAATTCTTGAAGAGGATCGTGGTATGGTCATCTTCATGTATGAACAAATGTGACACACGGATTTGGAAATGTCCGCTTTTCAGAGGTCTTACCAATAGTTTTTATAGATGTGTAATATCATTCTACAAACATTGTGTGATGATTTTTATTATTAAATATAAAAGTTCTTTTTGTTTATTATGAAATTTTAATTTTATATTTATTATTAAATATAAATTTTTTCCTGTTTCATATTAGAATAGTAGACCTTTATGGGTACGTCGCTCTTTTAGTGACGACGGACCTTGTGGAAACACTGTTATTATAGTGACGACACACTTGCTGATGTCTGTTGTCACTACTGTAACATCACAACCTTTGGTAACACTGTCACTGTAGAAACAATGCAACCATATTAGTCTGTTGTCCTTACGTTCACAGCATTCTGTCAGGTTCGACGTTAACTTACGGTCAGTAGCAGATCCAAGGCCCCACCTTTGGCCCGATAATTCAGGAAAAATTCATATAAATTTTTTTTCCGAAAATTGGAT
>JAYMTP010007558.1:0-10871 GCA_036897365.1 Geranium brycei | reverse complement strand
CTTAGGCTAAGTTGTTTTAACTTGTGTGTTTGTGTGGATACAGATAGAGGGAGGAACTTAAAGGTTGCTCCTCGTCGTTGATCCGGCTCCTTAAAATAAGGTATAACCTGTAATTCGGGGTTTCGGGTCTAGAAACATTTTATCTTGGCATGATTGATCCTAGGGCGGTTTCGAGGTAACAATATTTATTTATTTCCGCTGCGCATATGTTGTTTGAGTCCCTCCGAATCCCAACACCATTACCTTGGAAATGATCTTGTACATCACATTGCATATGGCGATTGGTCTAAAGTCCTTCATAGAGTCAGGAACTAGCTTTTTCGGGGTAAGGACAATATTTGTGTCGTTTGAACCCTTGGGTAGCACTCCTCTGTCAAAAAATCGTCTTACTTCCTTTGTAATACTGGTGCCCAGTAGGTTCCAGTTTGCCTTGTAGAATCCAGCATTCAGTCCATCAGGGCTTGGGGATTTGGCTGAGTCCATGCTAAACAGAGCTGCTCTAACCTCCTCCCCTTGAATTGGTCTTAACAACTCGACATTTTGTTCCGAGGTAAAAAGTTAATTGACTAGTAATTATTTATTTGTGTGTTCTTACGAACTAGAGTTCGTTCTCGCTCAGGAGACCAAGGTAGTGTATATTAATAATTTATTATTTCATATATACGGCTTTTTAGATGAATACGAGTTTATTTTTGTCCCATCTTTGGGACGTTCTAGTGGTTGTTTGTCGATTTGGAACATGTCCATTTTCCGTTGCTCCCAGTTTCAGTCATAGGGCAATTTTATTTTATGGTTCGGGATTCTAAATTCCCTATGAGGTGAATTGTAAGTTGTTCAACACTTTTGTTCCTTTTAATTATTTGGAGCGTAGTGCTCTTTGGGCGAGCCTAGCAGGAATGATTGAGAAGTATGGTTATGTATTATTGCTTGAGGGGATGTAGTTCAGTGCGTTGCTTAGAGAATTTTGCTATTTGTACTCATGTGCATCAAGATCGTTATGAATTCAATGATTTTATCACGGTCTGGTTTACCCTTGGTCAACAAGAAGTTTTCGTGGTTTGGGTCAGGGTCGAATGGGAGTAGGCTTGATCATTTTTTCTCTCACAATATATGCTTTCTCTTTTGGGATATCTTTTTCAATGGGGCTCCCTCGAATGCTTTCCAATCACTTTAAAATGTTGCCGGGGACGTTAGAGGCAGATTGGGTCCTAAGCTGAACTGATTCCTTAATGCATGGTTTTGTTATCCTGAATTTCTTGATTTAGTGGTTGGAAAACGAGAATGTATTGATATGGCCTTCCTTTATCTGGTGGTTTAAACTCAAACACCTACGTGAACCTTCGTGATTAGAACAAATTCTCATTTATGTAAAAGAAACGAGGAAAATAAATTGGTTTTTTCCCCTTGTAGTTAACTGGGTCGAGTTAGTTCAAGAATCTTAAAACCCAATATTTTAAATAATGAAGTGTAAGGGTAAACAAAATTTTCACTTAGAGAAATATACCTCTCATTTACTCAATGATAAATAAAGGCTACTTTAGATTAGATTCTCACAATAAATTTTAACGTTTCTGCTGCTCACAGAGGTAGTTTAGTATCATTATCCCTAAAATGAATTGAAACAACAAAGTTAAATCATGGTTTGGGATTCAGAGCTGTTAGATTATATTAGGGTTAGGGTTCAATTATGTATTAAGGTTTAGTGTTTCTTTGTAACACAATAGGCAAGTGAAAAAGAATGGACAAGAAGGAAAATAATTTATATATGGTCAACTCAATGGCCTGTGCTAGGATGGGATATACAAAATTTTGCTAAAAGGCATTGGCCGTTAGCACTTGCAAAAGAGGCTTCCATAAACAAGAAAAAGAAAGGTCAACGGAAAAGCATTTTGAGCTCCTCAACCCTTGCTGACCGAACCTCCTCGTCAGTCAACGCTCCAGCTATCATCCTCTGCTTCCTTTCCTGCACTTGCTGCAACCGTTGCTCCACTGTGTCCTGCCGATTGCATACACAAACACAATTCACTTTGCTTGCTCAACAAGTTAATGTTTCAAGTGCAATCCACACAATACAGGGGAATATTGTAACTCACCTTCACTATGAATCTCCTAACTCGAACCGTTCGCTTCTGTCCAATTCTATGAATTCGCATTATCGCTTGCTCCTCCACCGCTGGATTCCACCACGGATCCTTCAACACAACTCCTAGGGTCAACATTCCATAATCTAGACAAGAAATCTTTAAACTAAACTGTTAAAGCAATTGTACCATCAAGAACACATTTGAAGCTGCAGTTAGATTCAAGCCCACACCACCAGCTTTCAGAGACATCAGCAGTACCTGTAAATATAATGCAATAATACATTCAATATACCATCAGAAGAAAGACTATTATGCTTCAAAAGCTCGAAATGGCTACCGTTTTCTCTTTGTCCTCGTTGAACTCTTTCAAAACTCTTTCCCTGTGCTTCTGCACCAGTTGTCCGTCGAATCTTAGGAACTCTATCCCCCTCTTCTTCAATGGGATCTCCAGCAGATCCAGAAATGAAGTCCACTGGCTGAAAACAATGCTCTTTTCGCCAGAACCCGAGTGGCGGATATGTTCCAAGCACTCCAACAGCTTCAACACCTTTGAAGACTCCCTCCAGTTCTGGTGAATATCAATTTGGAACCTGCTCTCTGTTGGACATGTCAAGAGGTCTGTTTTCTTCACCTGGTTCCGACAAATCGGGCATGGTCCCGAACTTGGCGTCCGCCAGCACGACAGGAGACACTCTCTGCACATCCTATGTGCGCATGGTGTGAACACAGCGTCATCTGCAACCTCCAAGCAGATGGGGCACTCCATGCATTCGCCTTTTCGGACACTTTCCACAACCTCTTCAACGTAGGCTCTTGTGGGAACAGTCTGCTGTGAAGTGCCACAATAATCATTCATTTCAAGGAACCTCTTGGTAAGAGTGCTCAAGTCTGCATATTTTTGGGTATCCCCTCGGCTGCATAATTATAAACCAACCACTGTCAGAAACAAAGAGATGAATGCTTACATTCAAAAATGTTAGTGATTAAATACAGTTCTATATCGATATGAATTCCCACCTCATAACAAGATATGGATGATTGCAACACTGCCTCAACCGAAGTAATAGCTCAAGAATATTAGCATAGTTGTGAAGAACCTTCCCTTGCGCCACAAATTGATCAAACTGGATCTGTTTGTGCACAACAAATATTTTAAATTTCATATTCAAATAGGACCTATCCTCAATGGAACAAAATAGGATCTCTCAATGGAACAAGAAATTCATATAGCCCTATGAACTTCGAGTATAACGTCTTTATACTTGACACTAGCAAGAAAAGTATATGTACTTACTTTCGATCTTTTGAAAAGTGCGCCATAGAAATCCAGTTCAGCTGCTGATTGTTCACACTGAATGACTTGAATATCAGTTGGAGGGAGAACAAGAATGGGCCTGAGTTAACAACATCCATAGAACATTAATATGATAAGCAGGTTTTGATATGAAAAATGGGAAAATTGAAGAAAAAGAATCATTACCTCCCACGTTTATCTCTTGTTTCCTTCGTCCTCCTTAACATCAGTGGTCTGAGAATGGCTTTAATCAACCTCAACCCTCTATGATCCCCATTTTCATAGGGCCTCTGGATCAATTTGGACCACCTACACATATACCAAATTATGTTAAAAACAAAGACGATACTATAACTTGTTTCATCTAAAGCCCACGTTATTTACTATGCAAAATTCTTTATGATGACTTAAGGAAACATAATTAATGAGACAAAAGCTACCAAGCCCAGTTGCACCATGGTTCCACATGCAAGAAGCATAGCAGACTATATAGGTCTTCCAAATTATTCTGCAGTAGATTGGGAGTAATAAGACAAAAATCCAATGAATATGCAGCAACAGTTTTATGTGAATAGAAAAACAAATATATCTCAACCTGAAGAGGGGTTCCTGTTAGACACCATCTGCAGTATGAGGACAATTTAAAGGCAGCCTGAGCACCTTGCGTCTTCCACGATTTAATAGTATGAGCTTCATCTAACACTACCCGATACCATTCAACTCTATGGTAAAAGCTGTTCTCCCCATCCTGAATCAGAGACGACAAAATTTGCAACTTAGAGAAGGGAAAATTATAAGCAACCAAACAAAAAATAAATAAACCCACGAGAAAGGATGAGAAGTGTAGGTTGATGTAATGGACTAATACTGTTACACACTGAAAGAAATTATTTAAAGTGAGCACTTATGTTTTCATACACTTTTGTAAGCTGCACTTAAAACCCCATATGTTGTCAAGACCACGTCATGTTTGGAGACCATGCTCAAGTCATTGGTTCTATCCCCACCATAATGAACAAAAACTGAAATAGCTTCTGGCTTTGAATGGTTTACAAGCTCATCCTGAAATATCTCAGCACATATGGTGAGAAATCATACAAAGTAAAACTGTTGCAAGCAATAGTGTAGAATTGAAGGTAGGTTAGGAAATAAGAATCAAGCTATCACCTTCCACTGGCTCAATAATGCCATGGGACAAACAATAAGAGTACCACCTTTTACTTTGGGTGGGTCGTTTGCATGAGATTGCTTCTCCTTTGAGTTATTGACATCATTTGCAGTTCCTTCAAGGAGTTGCCCTTGTCTGGGTCTTGCAAGAATCAGTGCAATTGTCATCACTGTCTTTCCAAGTCCCATTGCATCTGCAAGAATCTGCAGTTACAGAAACCAAGTTAGAGATGGTATTTCTAATACTATTATAGTGTCACAGCATTTGCAAGAAAAACACTGGCTGTGCAACAAGTAAAAGATGTTTGAGCTTCAAATTTCAAACTAGATATTGAATAAACTTACTCCTCCTCTTGCCATCTGTATTGCAGCTGGAAATTTTGTGGTTGCCTCTCCTGAGAAGATGTTCAGATATATAGAGGAAGCCCTCCTGATGGACAACACATTTTGATTGGGTTACTAATCAAAAGCAATCTGTCTATACAAGCTATATAGTTAAAATGCAATAATAAAATATATTTGCTTGTTTTTGCTTTTAGATTAGTATATACACGTACTCATCACATATGCGATAAGCAGCCCAGCATGGATGAAGTGTTTGTGCAGCCTTCTCAACATCAATCCCATTCTCTGATTCAGACATCCAGTAGAGAGCTTGTTTTTGGTACGGCTTTAGAATACACGTAAGAGTGCTCGGGGGTTCCATCTCCTACAAGAGTAACAATTGCTAGTTGAGCCAGATAGTACATGTTAAGGACATTGCAGTCTAAGTTATGAAATGAACTTTTGTGCTACCTTACCTCCAAGTCATATACTTCAGCAGCCCCAACAAGCTTATTAAGAGACGCCTCAGTGACAGCCTGTTCATCTTTATCTTGTTCTAGTGGCTGTTGGCAACCCTTCCTCCATTTAGCAGCTGGCAATGCAGAGACAGCTTCATCCGAATTGCCCTGCTTGAATCATACAAAAGTAATCAACTTTCCATATAAATTGCAATATGCTTGAAGCACTATTTTCAAATATAACATACTAAGCTTGAGTACATGCAATCACTGGCTCAAATCCTTTACTTTCTAGCTGAACTTAATTTTGAATGCCACTGTTCAGAATCCTTAGATCGCAATCTTTTTTGTTACACAATGTAATAAATGATCACTACAATCGCAAAACCCAGCTGATGTCAGCTGTTTTCATGTACAGTGACTTCATCCAAAGCTATTCATTTAGATGCAATAATTAGCCAACACTGACCAATCTATTTGTCATGAGCTACAATGAATCTTTTTGGAACTTGCGGAAAAAAAATCAAATAACCATACCTGCAGATTAAGGGAGCGTTTCCGGGAATTTAGTTCCTCAGGAGTGAACTCGGCCTGGTTGAAACAAGAAACAAGAGCAATATATGAAAAATCATATTTTAAAGTAGGCTTTTATATACATTGTGCATGCACAGGCATCATAGAGGGTACCTCTTGATATGGTTTGACTTGCAGCAGCTTAAACAAAGTGATGAGAGGGTAAATTGTGGAATCAATGTTTTGGGGGCCATCTATCCTCCAAGACTGATCAGTTTCAGAGAAAACGGAACGATGGATATAGAAGCTGGCAAGCACAGCACAGCAAGAATTATAATGATTAGTATGGAATTATATATGAAAATGAGTTGGGAGATATGATAATTTACCTAACGTATAGCATAATCTCGGACATCATAGAAAGCACGGGTGGAGCAGCAATACATCGAGCGAGAACTTTGACCTTGTTAGAATTTACAAGGGGGTTAACACACCTTGCCCACTCCATGGGAAGCCGGCCAATCTGACAATGATATGAACATATGTAAAGAAAACAATTAATAATGAATTGAAAGCAAGAGTAGGAGAATATAGAAGTAAACCTCTCCTGTTCGTTTGGTTGAGAAGCGAACGATGAGGCGAGCGTTGTTCCTCCCATTCATGGAAGGGAAAGAAAAGTGCACAATCTCATTGTCCACCAATTTGCTTCCCTTTGTGGTTGAAGTGGCTGTGACCATACTCCCTTCCACCAGAAACCAATCCGCCTCTACAGGGAAGTCTCCGGTTTCCACCGACACTGCTTCTTGCTTCACACTCACATTTGAAGTTGACTCTTGTTGCTTCACATACTCGTCAAATCTCCGGAGCATCGCCCCCCTCTCAAAAGTAAAATCAACTTCCTTTACTCTACATCGAGAATGCTCTTGCTCTTGTTTGACAATCACAAGGGCCTTATTATCGACCCTAACCTCCTCATCTGCTTCCATTATCTCAGATTTAACCTGTAACACATCAACAGACTTTGTTTCGTGTTTTGTCTTCTCTTTGGATTCATCGTATGGCTCTTGCTTCACAACCAGGCCTTCCTTGAGAGGATCGGTCAGGGCAGAAATTCGAGCACCGGTGGTGGTGACCGTCCGCCTGACGGTGACCGGGTAAGCATCCATATTGTTATCAGATTTCAAAATCCCATTCTGCTCTTCCTTGATGCTTTTAGTCTCCATCTCTACAAGTAGAGTAGACAACAAAAGAACTGATATTGATTCAACAAGTGGTGAAGATGGAAGGGGAAGTCGTAGGGTTTTTAACCTTAATCCCTCCCTCGTTTTGGCGCCAAAACATTTTACCCCTCTTCCGCTTCGCGCTCTTTATCCCAGTCTAATTAACCCGCTGTTATTTTTCATGTTTTGGCGGTCAATTTTGGTGAACACTAATGCGTTTTCGACACGTGTCCTTTTAGTAATCGGTAAAGGTATCATTGTGTTTTTATTGGAATGGAGGAGTATTTAGTAATTAAATGGGCTATAATATACTTTCCGAAAAACGAGTGTTGTGTGCGACAAATCAGGGCTGATTTCGTCTTTACCCATTTTATTTCATTAGATTTTAGTTTCTACCATGTAAAATGACCGTATTGATTACTTGAATATTAAATCTGCTAACTTAATCTATTACTTTTTATAACTACAATTGCCTAGGGTTGGCCATGGGTCAATTGACAGACCCAAGCCTCGGTTCTATCCTTGGACAGACTTCATTGGGTCACCAATTTTGAGACTCGAGACTAAGTCTGACTATAGCCGATTTTCTCGGATCGGTCTTATCTTTATATCAAGTTGGTTTATCGATTTTTACGAACAGACCAATTTTGGGACAATTTTAGTCTAGGTTGTGCTCTTAATCCAAGAGTTCATACATAACATTGTTGGGTCTGAGCTAAGAATCCATTTTCAAGACCCAGTGTTAATATATGTGGCAAGGCCCTATCATATAAACCTTAAATAGTGTGTAAACCCTAACTCCCTTATAGCTTATATATATCGACATTTGTACCATCATGACACATCAATCAATAATATTACAATATTATTTCTATTATGGTATCAGAACAGATTTAATCCCTAAACCTACTCACCCTCGCTTCCGCAAATCAACGATCTCGCAGCCACTGTCTTCGGCAACCAAGCCACCACCTTTGACAACTGCATATCACTTCAAGCCTCACAACCACCTTCGACACTTGCCGATACTATCTCTGAACTTCTTTTTCTTGGGTGGTTGCTTCATGATATGAGCATTGCTTACGGCTCGCCACTTCCATCCATTGTAACAACCGGAGTGTTATCTAGATTGCCCACAATGATGTATTCCATGAACGTACCAAACATATCGAAAATGACTATCATTTTGTACGACATCACCTCACTCAGTGCACTATCACTCTACATGACGTCTCCTCAAACAACCAGACTACTGATAGCTTCACTAAGTCGTTGCTTCCGGGACGGTTCAATGCATTAGTTTCCAAGCTCAATTTGATGTCACCTTAAGTTTGAGGGGCGTGTTAATATATGGGCCAAGACCCACTTTATATTATACCATGTAAACCCTAGGTCGTGTGTAAACCCTAGCTCCCTTATAGCCTATATATATCAACATTTTTATCATTTTACATATCAGTCAATACTATTACAATATTATTTACAATACCCACTATATAAAATCTAACAAAATCAATAACTACAAATTTAAGACATACAATATTTAAAGAACTATACAAATTACAAGTTTGTTAATAAATGATCAAGCTATCAAAATTATGAAATGACTTATACTCTTCCAAATCTATTATTCAGAATTTAAATTGTTCTCCGTCATTCTTCTTCAACGTGGAGGTTAAAGTTCGTATCTTTTTCACAAATTCTGAAGCACCTAAAACCAATAAGAATAAAATTTAGTTTAGTAATAAAATTTAATTCATTCAAAATAACAATAAAAAAGAGTTAAGTAATTAGAGGATGGCTGCAATTTAAGTTTAATCAAATTATGAATGATAATATGTGATATTGTATGCATGACTGTTCCAGTTAGAATTGTATGATTAAGAGTAATCAATATTGCATGAGATTAATTGAATAGAGATTCGGTTAATTAATTATATATATGAAGAGTTAATTTATATATATGTGAATGATCAAGATGAATAAAAGAGTTTACTCAAGGAATTAGGGTTGAGATTTTCAAACCTAGATTGTGTAATTGTTACACTAGATCTACTTTCGAAAATTGAAGATTAAGGTTCGATTGGATCGGAACGATAATCTGAACCCTAAGGGTACAATTTTGGGTTCAAATTGTGTAATTGTTGCATAATATTTGAATCTGGAAATCTGGATTTTAGAAATCTGGTCGTGGTAGTGGCGATGGCCACAGTCCGTGGCGTTGGTCACGGGACTGTGGCAAAAGCCACAGACACGGCCCGTGACGGATCCCGTGACGCTGTAGAATCAGCAATCCCAGAATCTGATCATTAATTTTAATTAAGATTAAAATTGGGATTGGCATATTAATCGTTGCTTGATAGCATGATTGTTTGGTAACACGTTATTGTGTGATGAATGTCATTACATGGTGCATAGCATAACCCATTAAGACGTTTGTGAATGTTTATCACTTTATTTCAATTTCAAGGTTTGTAATTAATTTGCGGCTTGCGCGCCGCTGATCAAAGTTTCGGGAATGTAATTAAATACGGCTTGCGTGTCATTTATTTTGTTGTAATGATTTATCACCGTATCCCCTGGAGCAACACAAGAGAAGTTGAAGATGGTAGTCTTAATGGAGGCTAAGGTGTCTAGCGATGGCGTAGAGATCGTCATGGGTGGAGACGTGTTGGTGGCACAAGAAGGAGAAGCGTTCTCATGGCACCAAGTGTTCTTCACCCTTAGGATGGACCTTTGATCTTTATAGACTGGAACTATAAAGATCAACTTTGTTATGGGCTATGTTATGCACGTTTACTTTATGCCTATATGATATGCATGAGAATGAATGTTTAGTTTATATGCATGCAATGCGATGTATGATAGACTATAATATGCATGATTAAACGGTTTAATAAAATGCATGATTAAACTGTTTAATAAAATGCATGATTAAAAGAGACTTTAAGAAGATTCGTTGCATATGATGCAATCGATTGTCTTAAAGAGAGTTTGTATATGATACAAGACTCGAACAAACATGATCAATCACTTAATATAAAGTCATGTGAGATACCTCCCATCAAATTCGGCACTTACACCAGACTCTCATGGCTATGGATGGGTACGCCTCCGCGTAGTGTTCATAAACATGTTAGCCTGGCAGGGGTGGAAAACTGCGATTGTCAGAATCGTTCTGACCCAGTCTTCCACAGTTGAATTTGGTTTACTTAACTACGATTATCAGAATGGTTCTGACCTAGGGTATCAGATAGAATTGTGCCGTGTATATAAAATATACATATTCTATCCAAGAGTTATATAGAGATGTAATTGGAAAGAGTTCCTACCTACATAGCTACGATTGGGGCGATGGGCCCTCGTCCACTCAAAGAGTAGTGAATTATGGATCTTGGTCTTAGATTCTGTTATAGAATCTTATGGTCTGTGTTTTAATATGATCTTCTTAAAGCTTACAAAAATATTGATAGTAAATTTACTATTCGTGTAGATAAATGGCAACCAACCAAACACACACATGTCATTGAGAGCCATCCTTGAGAAGGAGAAACTCAATGGCAAAAATTTTCTGGACTGGGAAAAAACTTGAGAATTGTTTTGAAGCAAGAAAGGAAGGAATACATCCTTGACCAGTCAATCCCTAAGGAACCAGCAGCAAACGCCGCAAAAGCCATTAGAGATGAATTCATAAAGCACTCTTGTGACTCTATTGATGTGACTTGTTTGATGCTGTGTAGTTACGAAGAAGATTGGCTATTTTATTTGTTAGTATGTTCACTGACGAAGGTCCATCCAAATGGCAAAGACA
>JAYMTP010007557.1:0-10875 GCA_036897365.1 Geranium brycei | reverse complement strand
AGACGTAGGTGCGGAGTCACCGAACTGGTTAACCATATCGTGTGTTATTTACGTTTCTGTTCTGTGTGTTTATTTAACTGTGCATCGGCAGCTGTCTATCACAAAGTCTTAACATTGTGATTGACAACTTGCTACTAACCAGAATTTTCAATTTATTTTTATTTTTTATCTGAGTTTCGTTCTCTTGGAACCAATTTGCAGGTACTAGAATGTGCATGATCTGTTCTTCTGGACCACCTGGATACGAGCTGAACCCAGAGATGGAAGCGATGTGCAGACAGGGAAACGCGCAAAGGAAACATAACCTTAACCTGGAAGCATCTACAAGCATGAGGATGCACGAAAACGACGTGAACAACAATGGAGTTAGAGACCAGGAAGGGGATGAATTAAATAATAACGCTGAACAAACCACTCATGGTAGAAATAGTCAAAACCACCCCAGACTATGCAACAATAGTTCCAAGCATTTCAAACATACCATGAGCAGGGCGCACCGGTATACAACCCTCAGTACTTTGAGCTAAAGCAAGTAGACTTCGGGCTACTGTCAACAATGGGCAGTTCCATGGGTTGAGTAAAGAAAACCCCCAGACACACTTGTGTGGGTTCGAGGAGATGTGCAATGCAGCTGGGGAAGGAGTGCCACCCGTGTTACTCCGGTATAAACTATAGTTGTTGTTGCATGCGAATGGAGTTGCAGACTGGAACACATCCTTACGAGCGGAAGATATTAAGGATTGGTGAACTCTTAAGCGCCTGTTTTTGAGCCACTATTATCCACCACTGAAAGCAGCAGGAATCAGGAAGGAAATATTAAAAAAAAATTCAATAGGACAAGGAGAACCTGAATGATGCATAAAAAAGGTATAATGCTCTTATAAGAAAATGTCCTAACCACATGGTATCTCCTTAAGTGCAAATTAACATGTTTTACAATAGACTAGATTCAAACGGTCAGTTGTTGTGGGAGGAGGTCTGCTGATGAATAAAGATCCCGAGGAGGCCTATGCACAAATTGAATTACGCGCAACCAACAATTATTAGTGGCACGAGGAAAGAAAACCTCAAGCATAGCAATTTGCATATGTTAATGACAACGATGTGATAATCAACTTATTTAGCAAATTTGATGAGTTGGTAAAATTTGTGAAAGGCAACGGGCAGGTATAGTCACCGGTAGCACAAGCTGATACACAAGAATAAGAGGAACAACAAGGTGTCCATAATACAGCGGGACATGAAGTTGACTGATGCATTTACAATGCAGCAGACACATCTTACGTAAATCAACATATATTGAGGAATAGCCAATTCAACTTAGTGTACTAATTATCCAAATTAGGGAACCGGTCAAAGCAACATCAACAGAGGTTATACTCAGAGGTCGTAACCAGAACATGGGAAATTTTAGTGCCTAAACTAGTCAGCCCCTTGATTTTCTGGAAATCAAGCACAACCTACAACGAAGCCAACTATGGAAGAAATGATGCTAAACTACATGAAAAATCAGAACACAATAAATGAAAGGCATAAAAGTTAGCTAGGAACATCTTTTGGTGTTCGATTTATGGGCCCAAATTCTTGGTGTTTTATGTGAACCAATTGTTCTACTGGAACCGATTGTTCTATAAGAACCGAATGTTCTGTTGGAACCAATTGTTCAGCCAGAACCAAAGACCTGTTAGGAACTTGTGGTTCTTTATAATACAATCATTTTTCATAAATTAATGATTTTTCTTTGAATCGATAGTTCTTCAAGAACTAGTAGTTCTTCTAGAACTATTTATCTATTCCCCTAATTCTTTTATTTATGAGTAACAATATATTTTATTCATATTTGTCTCTTACGCTTCTGGCGCATATTAAAGAAATTAACTGATTTCTTTACATTATCATCATTTACTTTAATTCTCACATATGTGTGCCATAAATGCTTCAGGCAATTTAACTACTGTAGGGAGTCCTATATAAATATCTTTATGTAATATACCATATAAATAGGTTGTGACAACATTCATCAGATACATATTCAGCCTTTCAAAGACTGCTAAACTGATCAAGTATCTAACAGAAGCATGATTATCATGCGTGTTCTACAAATGCTTCAGGCATTTGGTTTTGCAGCATTTTGCAAACGAATCATCCTCTACACTTTCTTCTCACGTTTTGATGTTCGTAGATCTAGATGAGACATAATATTTACTTTCCATGAAAGTTCATGCCTTACTTCAGGAGGCTTTTTCTCTTTACACATGGGTATAAATTTTATCTCCTAACAATATATAAACTATGCAGTAAATAAATCACACTTCAAATATTTAACATGCATGATAATAAATGATAAAACAAGACCATCCACAATCTCTGTTGAGATCTCATTTTTGTGTATCAAGAGAGGGCTATTGACACTTACGACACAACTAATACATAAATGAGATATATCAAATTGTGTATGATAAGATTAATGATATGCAAAATATTATCAAGGCGAATATATTGTGATCAGAGAAATGTGCTCTTAACTTATTAATGTATGCCAACATTTAAGCAAACTGCAATATTATGAGTTGGAAACAAACAAATATGTGACCATCTTCTGGATGCGTCAGTCATTACCATAAATAAATAGAGTCACATATATTTCTTTAAGTTCTTTGTAAAAAATTATAGAAATTCAATACTAACCTTGGTTTGAGAAGGTTGGACCACAAA
The DNA here is from genome assembly GCA_036897365.1 of Geranium brycei. Classification (NCBI taxonomy): domain Eukaryota; kingdom Viridiplantae; phylum Streptophyta; class Magnoliopsida; order Geraniales; family Geraniaceae; genus Geranium; species Geranium brycei. The sequence goes on along the minus strand of JAYMTP010007557.1, from coordinate 8,160 downwards.
TTTAACTATCTTCTGAATTTTCAATGAATGTCCACGTGAATTTTGAATAATCTTACGCATCATCGTTGATCCAAGACGATTATGAAAAATTACAAATATCTGAGATAAAGAACTTCAGGTTCAATATTGTGTAGGTCTCAACTATTAATCGCACGCTTTTCACCATATCATTTGAGGTCTCAATATGATATCCATTTCGGCGGATATATCAAGTTTAGGCATGAGAAATATCACTTCTTGGATCCATACTGAAAACCGGTATTTTTATCTATCCCGGAGTAAATTTTAGAACTTTGAGTTCTAAATAAATTTTCATGGAGCTCAATATTCCATATTTGACAATTATTCTGAATATGTTTAGAACTTTTGGTTCTAATAATTTTTCGAAAATTGATATCACGTGATATGATATATGGATTTATATTTTCAATATGAAATTCGAGTTATGTATACTTCATGAACTTCGGGTCATATAGATTTCCATAATGTACAATAAATCAGAACTACACATTTCATAAATCATTTAAACTTCGAGTCATATAAGCTTCAATAAATGTACATTAAGTCAGAACTTCGAGTTCTGCGTGTTACAAATTCTTATGAACTTCTGGTCATATATCTAAATAGTTATACATTTGATTAGAACTTCGGGTTCTGTATATTGCATAACATATGTAATTCAATCATATATATATTGCATATAAATAACATACTATAAATAACGTGCAATATGAGTTATATGTATAAATAAATATAAAATCACACTTTGAGCATCGGTGGAGGTATAACCAAACCGTATGTTAACTCATGTGGTTTAAACAACATAAATAAATAATAATAACATATAATATAAATGACATTTTAAACAAATACAGACCACACTGTGAGTATACCGGTGGAGATATAACCGTGTCTTTGGTATACTCGGGGGTATAAATAACAAGTATAGATAAATATAAAATTCAGGCTTCGGGCCTTTGTTTTTGGGAACTCCTAGTTTCGAGATGCACCAATATCGTATTTTGCTTCTGACCTAAATACACATTAAATTATGTGTGTCACACAATCAACTGTTCAGAGATCTTATTAATTTGTTGAATTATATATGAACTTCAGGTTCACAAATGTATACATAAGATAAAAAATCGAATAAAATAATGGGGCTTTTTTTATTTGCTTCTTTACCTCTTTGCCATAACTTAACAATATAATAGGATATTGAAATAGAAACAAATTAAGACTATATACAAAATTGCTTCTTTCCCCTTTTTTGCTATCTCGTAACAAGATTATCGGATCATTATAACATAAATAAATCAAATTTTTGGTACGAAATAAATATACAAAAAATAAAATTTTCATTACCAGCCTTAAAACATTTGAGCAAGTCGTGCTTGATAACAAAAATCAAGAAAAAAAAATGGAAAAAGCTCACAGACATCTCACATAATTGAAAGAATGGACAACTTGCTTCATCATAGCATAGTCGAGGTCAAATCTTGATACAATTTGTCGATAAAAAAAAGAATTGACAAGCCAAAATGTAAAGGTAGTGCAACACTTTTCTATATTAAATATAGAGATAATTTCATATAGCACCTCCTAGAATAGGTCAAATCTCACCTACCACCTCCTAGAATTATTCTTCTCAGATGTACCCTCTTACTTTGACAATTTATCTCACTTCTCATTTTCCATTAACTTCCGTTCAATTATGTTAAAAATAAATGTTAAAAAGACAAAAATGCCCCTGATTGTGTTTTAAATTTTTAAACCATGCCCTTTTACCTATGAGAAGAACAATCAAATGACATTTCTTAAACCACACAGCTTGAGTACTAACCAAGAGAACACCCTTTTTCACAGGCTCCATTTCATTCATCAAACGAAAACTTCAAAAACACTACCTATATGCTCTCTTTACAGCTCCTCGACTGTGCTAAGAAATCATCCCAAAAAAAAATATGCAAATAAACCTCAACCCACACAACAAGATCTCACCTTAAAGGGTTTCTCAGAATCCCGAATTCATATACATGATTAATTCAATAATTCACAACAAAGAAAAAATCCAAATGCAAGTTGACAAACTTTACCAAATTTATTTTTAAGAAAAATATAATCAACCAGGCAAAATTGGGCATGAGCAAGAGGTAAAGAGCTGAATTCGAAGTTCAATTTCGAGATGCGGGAGAGAAATGTACCTTGAAGAGACGAGAGATTGAGCATATCTGGTGGTGGTGATGAAAAAGATTATGATACAGCTAGGTCAAAAAAGAAAATTGGGTTCTAATATGGATAATTATTATATTATTTAATTTCCCAGAAACTCTCCGGCGGCGGTTGAAGCGGTGGCCGGGAACGAGACATCCTGACAGAGATCCTCCTGCGCTTGCCGGTGAAGCCTCTTCTCCGCCTCAAATCTGTATCGAAGTCGTGGCGCTCCCTCATCAGCAACCCCAGCTTCGCTCGCCACCACATCCCACCTCTGTGGCCTCTTCCTCCAGCGGACATGCGACCTCAACATAACCCAATTCGACTTTGTCTTCGTCGAGGGCAAACAGAAGCTCTGCTCCCCTTTCGCCTCTCTCGATTTGGTCGACAACCCCGCATTTATCAAGATCTTGCACTCATCTTGTAATGGGCTATTTATGTGCTCCACTTTCCAGAAAATCGCAACTACCCAGTAAATTACATTTATAGCCCATTGATTCACCAGTTCTCTGCCCTTCCTCCGCCTGATTGCGGTGCTTGTGTGCCTGTGTTTGGTGTTAATATGGCTTTCGAGCCTCTGAAATCGGCTAATTATGAGGTTGTGCTGGTCCAGCTGCTTCTATATACTCGTATCAAATCGAAATTTACTCATCGAAGACTTGGTGTTGGAGGGCATATGAAAGCCCTTTTTCTGCTTCATTTGATTCAAGTGTTTGATAACGGTGTTTGGACAATCAAACCAACTTGATTTCAAATTAGAAGGCATTTTGGTCTTTTTAATTTAAAAATCTGTTAGATTTAACACCGTTAGAGTTAAGTGAGACGAAATGTAATTTGAGTGATTGCAAAATCGAGTTTTATAATTGGGGATACTTATGTGAGAATGACGTATAGTTAGGTGTATTTATGTGTAATTACCCCTATATTTAATTATCTTCGTATACAAATAAACAACATAAAAGAAAGACTTTAAGGTGTACAAAGTTATATTATTTTAAATTCTTAACCCATTGAGAATTTTATTTTTTGAATTACATCCATTGAGAATTTTATAAATTAATAAGTTCTCCTCTCATTTAATTCATCTTTGTCTCAATTACTCTTTTCCGGAGCTCTACTCAGAATTATTCCGATACTTTCATTCTTGGGTTTTTCGAGTTTATTGTGTACACGAAGTTTGACTCCTGAGCTCTGTTTATTCAACGTTGTCATCTTTTTGAGATTCATACCGTCTGTCCTCTTCTTCCCTCTCTTTTTGTTCATACTTGTTCCAACCTTTGTATTGCGAGTGACTGCAATACAGAGGTGCTATTGTGTACAACCTCGGCGCAACTGGTTTGAGATCGCCATCTCAATTCATAGTAGCTATTGCTTTCGGATAAATGGCTCCAGCTGTCACGACACAGTATTGTTCCAATTTGGTTTCTGCTCCATACTCGATCTAGTTTCAGCTGTGGATCTACACTCAATCCATCTTGACTAGATCATTTCATTTTTTGCACAATAATGCTTGCGACTACTATTTCTAATTTAGGGTTCAACATTAAAACAACCAGGTAAATTAACTACAATAGAACATATATATATATATATTAAAAATAGGAAAAAAATCCCAAAAAGGGAGCAACAGAGTCAAGATTGGAATGCATGTAAAGTGGCAGGACTCGTCAGCCTTAACATGCAAGATACGAACATATACGATATAGATATTCTATCGATAGCGCACAACTCACAAAAGAATGAGTATTTTTTAATAAAGAAGGGCCCGTGAATGTTGGGGAGAGAATCTTCAATGACTTGACCGACCTGAAAAGCCATAGAATGGCCGTAAAAAAAGAAATACATGAAATATTGATAAAAATTAGAACATTGAAAAATATATTATGAAGAAGCAAGCCAAGAGGGGACCAAAGACAAGTGACAACAAGCTACACATTTTATAAAAGTTGAAGATTGACAATGCTATTTAGTCTGCTGTCGGGATGTTAATTGATGGATATTTTCTTGGCGCCCGGTAGTTTAGTATTCTTGTCGAATATACTTGGCCCGTATGTGGAATTCCTTAGGCTAAAAATGAGAAGATTTATCCATCTCGTGAGAACAATGACGGGTGGTAGAGAAGAATACACAAAAGGGATAATTATAGGCAGTTGTAAACGAGGCAGAAGCACAACAGTTAGGCCATAGGCAAAGGCCAACATCATGGATCCTATGGAGAAAGAAAAGATCAGAAACCCTCTCACGAAGCGACTGGGCAAGTGGTGGAGGAAGGCTCTTTCAGAGTACCGAGACGAGAGGATTCCCAGGAACATGAATATTGATGTTGCGGACAAATAGACGGACAGTGCAGCAAATACTATAAACATGACAAAGCACAATTTGGCCGATGATGACTTTGGATTTGGTTGGCTTCCAGCGTTGACTGCGAAAGCACCAGCAAAAGTAGAACCGATGGTGAGAGCGCCGACAGTGATCACTGATTTAGCCGTCTCGTTTACGAATGTCTCTGCATCTTTGAACATTTTTGTGTGTGTTCTCGTAAACAATGCACAAGGTCTTAATTTGGACTTGTTCAAATCTTCTCCGCATTGGGGGTTGGTTACTTCCTGCATTGCCTGCAATGATCTTAATGTGAGTGATCTCTTGACAAAAAAAGCAAATATATATGTAACATATGTTAAACTAGACCCATCTAAAATGTGGAATTGTTACTTACATAAAGATTTGGGTCTTATCAAGAAGAAGATTTTAAAGAAGTTTATATATATATATATATATACACACACACGTTAGAACCTACATTTGATTTAAAAAGTTAACCTATTAAGTTTAGGGTCGAATGTGTATATAAATTTTTCCTTAACCTCATAATCATCAAATGCATGACTTGAATTTACATGTGTGTTTAACAATCCCCCTTCTGTATTCAGTCCCATCACATCAGGATAACTCTCTCCTAAGCCCAAACTCACATGGTTCATCTTATCTAGAAGTACTCGATTCATTTTACCAGAAGAGTTTACCATATTCGACTTTGATAGTATTGTTGGGGAGATTTGAGCCTCAATTCGGAGAAGTATATATCTAAGGAAGCTTATTATATACACATTATAGCCCCTATTTGAACTAAAAGACTAATGTGTATATAAACATGTCCTTAACATCGTAATCATCCGATTTGAGATTTCAAACTCACATATAAACTTAAAAACTATGTCTGTAGTAATTACATACTTTATACCTCCCCGGCTTGTGGCAGATCGACCTTATCTCCGCCGTCACATTTTTCTTGACCATACCAAACGATGCCAAAGGTAACTGTTTGTCACAGCCGGGATATTTTTCGCTTTAAAATACGCCCCGTGTGACTGTCGTGCTCCACTTGCCCAAGTGCACAAGCCTTTCCCCCTCCTCGGGTCGAGGACGCATGTCCTGCGGGAACGTTCGGAACCCTAGCAAATGAGGCATTGCTAAAGTAAGTCCTCGCGTCGCTTAAAGAAGTCCGTCTACGACACGGTAATCCCAATGTCGGCCACGATGAATCATGCCGAAACTCTGACAGATCATCCTCGGACCCACTTGACTTCACTAGAAAGAACCCGAAAGGTGTTCGGCTTGCTAGCAGGTGCCTACCGTGAAGATGATTCGAGATGGGACCCCGCATCTCTCCAATCCTTCAAGGAGACGCGTTATGGAGAAATCCTCACTACGGTCTTGCAGACAGGGAGTCCATAGCATAATGGTTCGACCCCCACGATATGAGATTCCTCATCACCATCAGTAAGTACAAATGGTATGACTCCGGCCCTGTTGGACGAGCTTACAATAGAGACTTCCACTTTGACGTAGATGGGTTAGAACGATTTGCCTCTGCCAGCTAGCTGACAAGGATGATTAGAGAAGAACCTAGAGAGTTGTCAAAACCAGCTTGTGCCCACGCCAGTTCACTTAAGCTGAGATCGGATCCACGCCCTATCCATTGCCGCACAAATAGGATAACCAAAAGGGCATGATGTCCCGATCATACAGGCTGTACTCCTACGGTGTTCACACTTCATCTTCTTGACGAGAAGAGCTCTGAAGACTCATTACGGAGCAACGGGCCTCAAATCCTCTCCGAGGTGCCTCGGCCCTCCGGGCTCACCCGAGGCGTTCCATCGGAACACCAATCGACAAAGCAGAAACAATCACTGAGACGAGGAAAAGCTTTAAGCCGCAAGAACCGGATCAATTTCATTGAACCGGCCTCAGATCTGAGGAAATCAAGTTGAACTAGAGCAATTCAAAAATTTGAACGTTGAACCGGACCGGCCGTCGCATCCAATCAACAACTGTCCCAGTCAGACAACGCCGGTCTAGCGTCAAGTGGAGAGCACAAGACAAAGGAGAAAGGGGCCGGTCCCCCAAGGGCCCGAATCGCCCAAAGTGGGCCGCGTGTGCGCCCTTGTGGCCCAAGAAGAGGCGCATCGCCAAACCCTAATCCCCAGTGTTTGAGCCGCCACCTCCCTCTCTCTTCCCTTCCTTTCTTGCCGCCCAAGTCACCTCCTCCTATTGGTTGTATTTTATTATGCTAGAGTCCCACATTATTTAGATACTAGATCTATAGGGAGTAGAACTAGTATGAATATAGAGTCTCATTGTCATTGTAAGGCTAACGAAAGAAAGCCAAGAGTACTGTTCGTTCACCTTCTCACACATTGGGACGTCGAATGTTTTTCCCGACACCATATATAAAATCGGGGCTTTGGTCCCTTGCTTCGGAGTAAATTATATCTTCTCCTATTCTCATCAACTCGATCGGCCTCCGTCCGACTCAGTCCCCTTGGAGCAACACCACCTTCCCACCGGCCGTGCACCATCACGACCACGAATCACCACCAAAGGCTTGTCTAGACCACTCTCTAGACACTGCACGACTCATATCGAACCCTCATTTACCGGGTCGTGACATGTTGGTGTGATGTTTTGACCATAAAGTACATCGGCAAACCTATTCATGTGCTCCGCTGCTGCTAAGTGTTGACCCCGACAATCTTTTTGTTGACTTTTGCTTAGTAGAATTATATAAAAGTCCAAATTAATAAATAAACATTCAAAATTTCTGATCAGACTGAAGTCGCATCAGAAAAATGTGTGAGTGTTAACAGTACTACTCCTAATGTGTAAGTTCAAACTTAAATAGATTCAATGAATATACACGAGGGGACAAAAAGTCTAATATATATATATATATTAAGAATATCAAATGAAACCTAAAACCATCGAAGCTCTCTTTGCATTTGTAGAACGGGGACTACTGCAACGGGGTCAAGTGCGGACAGGGGTGGCAACTTTGCGGCAATGTGCAACATGTTATTTTGATCTTTCTTATCAACAAACGATAGAAGTGAATCCTTCTGTTCACCGACCCCATATATGAGATTGAAAACGTTTACACGACGGTTCACGACTGCATGCCAAAACATGTTTTTACCGTGAATATGGGCCCAAATAAGTTTTCGCTGAGCTTTAAGCATCTCAGTTATGAACTCAATGATGCCATGTTTTGTGGCTTCTATCATAGCTCCATAAACAGCTTCTCTCAACGTCTCGCCGCCAAAAGTTGACACCTCCGTACAAACCAACCGGAGAAATTCACGGGCTTCATCAATATAGCCCAATTTCTCTTCATATGTTTGTAATTTCTTCTTGTTTTCTGATCCAAATAATGTGTGCAAATATATTTTAGTTATTTTATAATTATCTTACAAGGTTGACAAAAGAAAACAAAGTTAATGAATTCAAATCGAACCTAGAGGACGACGCACATATTTCCACATGAAGTCCCCAAATTAATGAGATGAAATAATGGTTGTAGTTACGAGTATATTGGCTATTTCGTTAAATACATGTTCACTGACGAATGTCTATCCAGATGACTCGACATACGACGAATAGAACGATGTC
>JAYMTP010007556.1:0-10876 GCA_036897365.1 Geranium brycei | reverse complement strand
GCATAAGTAATTATCAATGGATGTGACCAATGGTGAAAAGGTGTATGTTATGTATAAATATAGTATCAATCATAAATGAAAATAAACACTTCAACATTCATTCTATATTCTTCTTACAAGGTCAGAGGTAGAAGACAGTTGAAAGTTTTACGTTGTTGGACGTCATGTTGACGTCTGTTATCTTTTTTACATTTGTTTTCTTAAAAGGTAAAATTATTTTACAAAACAATACACTGTTAAAATTATTTTAACGGAATTGGTAATAATATAACAAACTTAAAGTTTTACGCCGTAAAATAGGACATTTTAAAGTTTATCTTTGTTAATAATAATAGGGATAATTCTAGGTGGCTACTCTTAGAATTGTCTGTTTTTCAAGTGGCACACCTAAATTTTCTTTTCTAGATGGGTACACCTAAGTTTTGCAAAATTTTCATTTTGTACCTCTCCGTCCAATTCCGTTAGTTTTTAACATTTTTGATATGTGAAATGACTAAAATACCCTTAGGGTCAAATGAGTTATTAATATTTGACTGAAAAGACTAAAATGCCCTTACATTACTTCTAATTTTCAAACCTATGCCACCTCCACCTCTTCTCTCTCTCACCCCGAGGAAGCAGAGCTTCAAGCTCTACGAGCGCCGGAGCCAGGCACAGAACCTCAAGAACAGCCTCATGATCAACACACTCGTACCCGGTCTCCCCTCCGCCGCGAATTCTGGGTTCTTGTCGCGCCGACAACAGGAGATCCTGTCCCCCGAACATCCTCGACTTCCCCAAACTCGTCCTGAACAGCCCCGTGACGCCGCTCAACGACGACCCCTTCAGCTGTACCTCGTCCTCGCTCGGGTTTTGGATGATTTGCGCTCACAGCCAGAGATCTTGCTCTAATTGTACAATTTGATGATCTCTTCCAAAAACAAAATGGTAAAATCTCCTTCTTTTTCTCTTGATTTACTATGTGATCTTCAATTGGGGACACGAATTTTACATTTTGATTTCTGGGTTTTCGGGGTATGATCTCATTTCTGTGATTTTCAATTTTCCCCCAATTTGGGTTTGAAACTGTGGTATGTTATGTAGCTATGTATGGTGGATAAAAGTTTTAAGGTTGAATTATGATCAATTTGTGCCTCTTTAGTTGAATTTTTAGTTGTTTTAGGAGAGTGATGTTTGAATTTAACGAGAGAGGACTTGCTAGAGGAGTAGAGGTTGGCAAGTCAGTGTATGGTGTGGTGTGTTGCTGTTTACTGGAAAATTGTGGTGTCATTAAGGGAATGAGTCAACTGGTTATAGAGCTATGGGGTCCCCTCCTTTCAGAGATGTTGATTGTTTGAATTGGTTTGTGTTGCATTTTGCGTGATTATTAAGGAAATGAGTCAACTGGTTATAGATCTAACCCAAAGCTGGCAGCAGTTAGTAATTTGTGATTTGTGTGATTATTTTTGGAATGGAATGAAAGAGAGACAATTAAGAGAAGAGGGGGAGAGATGGATGAGAGAGAGAAGAGGTGGAGGGTGGCATAGGTTTGAAAATTAGAAGTATATGTGAGGGCATTTTAGTCTTTTCAATCTAATTTTAATAACTCCTTCAGCCTATAAGGGTATTTTAGTTATTTCACATGTCAAAACAGATAATTTTAGGTGTAGCCACCTGAAATTATCCCATAATAATATGTAATGTAGAAAATACCGTTTGTGACATGTAATTGTTCTTTTGTTTAATATTAGATTAGACATAATCTTCTTTTTCTATCTATTTAAATTATCAAACAAAAATGTACATGTAAGAAGTACCCCAACAGGTTGAAGTTTCATGACGGAGGCTGTGGGTTCGAAATAATAAAATTTCATAATTATTCAAGAAATATTAATGAAAATCCAACCTTTACCTTCAGGAGAAATAAGATATGGTCAATTCAAAGATTTTTTTATTTTTTAAAAGGGGCCGCATATTTGTTCTAAACTCAAACAAAAAGATCTTGAAAATCAAGTATTAGCATTGATAGAACATGTTTCTCAATAAAAAAAATAAAATTTATAGAATTTAAAATAAATACATCATATTTAGAGGTAAACTTTATTTTCTTATCACACCGATAGATCTCTGTTAGTTTTATTTTTTATTAATTATGGAATAATTAAAATGCCCCTTCAAATTCTTCAAATTTTAAAGTGTGTCATTTGGTCTATTCTCTCTTTTTTTTTAATATTTTTCTCCAACCAACTCCTTACCAGAGGTGAAGGCACTATTTTCTCATCTCAGGTAGGAGCTTTCAACCTACACTCGCACATATACGGTATGCATATATTTTGTCAAAGTTATTCATATTAAGTATTTAAATGAAAGTCAATTTTCTTTAATATTGAAGTAATTACTAAAAATGACATTTTTGTGAAGAGTTGTGTTAAAGTCAAAATGGGTGGCAAACATATTATCTGGGGAACTACCTGTTGGGAAATGGGGGATCTCAAATCAAAGTAGCGAAAGCAATATAACAAAATTAATCTCGATTCCTAGCAAGGATTTACTGCATGTTCAAGTTTAATTGATGAAAGGGTTAGAACTTTTCAAGTCGAAAGCGTCTCCTTCGGATACGCTCTCTACCGGTATCCACACGAACAAGTCTTGATCGAAGTTTTGACGAAGAACAATCTACTAGAATTGTTCTTCTCAAATTAATAAATATGCAATATTTTATGTGTATTGTATTGCTTGTTCTTGTTCTTATTATTAGTTTTTATTGTTTATGTCTGCAGCTGGAATTTTCCTTTATCGATAACAATCTCCGGAAAGATGGTTTTCATATCATTGAGAGTGCATGAATGTATCATTTGAATTTTTTTTAATATTCATTGTGTTATTTTGTATAGTTGATGTTTTGTGCAATTATAGAATCGTTTCGTAAGTTGATTTGTTTCGTGAAACTATTGGAAAAGCAATGAAACAATTTTAACACTGAATTGGATAATCAATATTTTTTGCTATTAAGAATGACGTTAAAACTCTTGGAATGATTTGCTTTTATGGTGGGCAACAATGAAACTTTAAGTATTGAACCATGAAACTTGACAAATTAATTCATGAAATTTGACAAATTGAACTATGAAACTTAACGAATGAGACATGAAACTTGATGAATTATACAATGAAATCATGAAACTTGATTATTTAAACGATGAAACTACATTAACGAATTGATGAAACCGATTTCATGAACGGGGAAACTGATTCCATGATTAATCGTTAAACGAATCCATTTTCAAAGATTAGGAAATAATAAAAGTAATTAATTGTATAAAAATACGTTTATGCCCTTACAAGATCGGACGGTTGGGATATGTTTGTATGCTACTACCATTTGCAGTGGAGTGTGACCGTCAACAAACATGAAAATGGGCCTAATGTATTTAATGGGCCTTGAAATACAGTGTGCAGTATTGGGGAGATTTGGGCATTTGAAGAGTGAACTACACCACACGCGCGCCAATCAAACCACGCGCGTTACCCAGAAAAGAAGAAAAACAGCCTCTTCCTCTTGCCCTGCTTCGTCCTGACGACAGATCTGCGAGGCTTGTTCCATTCCTTTTCCTCTGATCTCTCTTCTTCACCAGAAGCACCACATTTCCTCTCCCGATCTGCACCAACCACCTCCTCTGCGTTCACGATCTTCCCTCTTACCGCATGCCCCGGGAATTCCCCAGCCAATGCTCGCTTCTCCTCAGATCTCAGGTCCGTCTCTTTTCTTTCCTACCGCAATTCCATCTGATTGCCGCATCTGGGCCTCCGTAATTTGTTAATTTCTTCGTTTTAATTTGATTGATTGCATTTGTGATCTGGGTTTGGTAGGGTTTGATTGTTGAGCCGTAACCATGCTGACGAAATTCGAGACCAAGAGTAACAGAGTTAAGGGACTGAGTTTTCACAGCAAGAGGCCATGGATCTTGGCGAGTCTCCACAGCGGCGTGATCCAGCTGTGGGACTACAGGATGGGCACTCTCATCGACCGATTTGACGAACACGAAGGGCCTGTCCGTGGCGTTCACTTCCACAACTCCCAGCCGCTCTTCGTCTCTGGGGGTATGATGCTCATTTCAACATTACTATTGCTATTACTTGAGACCCTCATAGTGATTCGTGTTACTATATGTTTCGAGACATAATATTATATTTTTATTTGATTTGATTGATTGATCTGTTAATGGGTTTGTATGTTGTGTATGTCAACTTTGGAATTGGGAAATGGGTCACCTTGTTGATCTCACGTAACATGCAATGCTGGTGGATTTTATTTATCTCTTTGCATTGTTGCTATGGGAGATGATATAATGTTGTGCTCTGTGAGTGTATCCAATATTTAATCATGATATAGTATGACTAAAGGCCAGGAATATAGAGCAAACATGTTCTAATTACTTTCCTGGAGATCATTACTCCAACTAATCCTCTGGTGCCTCACTAGATCAATAGCTGTATCCGCTAGTCATCACTAACATTGTGTGTCTAGAGGCTTATATACATTAAATTCTGTTGTGTTAATCGTTACAGGTGACGATTACAAAATTAAGGTGTGGAATTACAAGTTGCATAGATGTTTGTTTACTCTTCTTGGACATCTTGATTACATTCGCACGGTTCAGTTCCATCATGAAAGCCCTTGGATTGTTAGTGCAAGTGATGATCAGACTATCAGGGTTTGGAACTGGCAGTCGCGCACCTGCATTTCTGTATTGACTGGCCACAACCATTATGTTATGTGTGCCTCTTTCCATCCTAAGGAGGACCTTGTTGTGTCAGCTTCCTTGGATCAGACTGTTCGTGTTTGGGATATCGGTTCTCTGAAGAAGAAATCAGTTTCCCCTGCTGATGACATCCTTCATTTGAGTCAGATGAACTCTGATTTCTTTGGCGGAGTTGATGCTGTTGTTAAGTATGTCTTGGAGGGCCATGATCGTGGAGTTAATTGGGCCTCATTTCATCCCACTCTCCCTCTTATTGTATCAGGAGCAGACGATCGTCAAGTAAAACTTTGGAGGATGAATGGTATGCTGTGATCTTTCTTTTCATTTCTTTAGCACTCAAGTTTCTTTTGTTTGAGGGGAAATAATGAAAGTAGATTAAATATTAAAACTATATACTTTTACTTGTTCCAGGCAATAGTGTTTTGCACAGAATTCTCCTTAAAAGTAAAGATTTGTGAAATGATTTAAGCTGCAGTTCATTTATCTTCCTATTGTAGTCAGATTATATCAAAACTGTATTGATCCAACATATTATGAAAGAGATAATAATGAATTTTTGGGGTTGGTTGCTTTCTAATTACTAGAAATCAGATGACTGCCTCAATTGTTTACCAAGCGGTCCAATAGTTAAAATAGTCTGTGCTTTTGTCATGTCTCTATAGCTGTATAACATTGAGGTAGCTAAAACTGGTTTTTCTATACCTCTTATTTCAGATACAAAGGCTTGGGAAGTAGACACTTTGAGAGGGCACACGAATAATGTATCATGTGTTCTGTTTCATGCAAGGCAGGATGTCATTGTATCCAATTCAGAGGATAAAAGCATCCGTGTCTGGGATGCTACAAAGCGGTCTGCTCTCCAGACATTTCGCAGGGAACATGATAGGTTCTGGATTCTTGCTGCACATCCCGAGATGAACCTTCTGGCTGGTGGTCATGATAGTGGTATGATTGTTTTCAAATTGGAGAGGGAACGTCCTGCTTTTGCAGTGAGTGGAAATTCTATGTTTTATGTCAAAGATCGATTTTTGCGCTTTTATGAGTTCTCAAGTCAAAAAGATACACAAATAATACCAATCCGGAGGCCTGGTCATACCACTTTGAATCAAGGTGCAAAAACCATGTCTTACAGCCCTACAGAGAATGCTGTTTTAATCTGTTCTGATGTAGATGGGGGATCGTATGAACTTTATGTTATACCCAAGGACAGCTATGGAAGGGGTGAGTTGCCTCAGGAAGCAAAAAGAGGTGCGGGAGGATCAGGAGTTTTTGTGGCTAGAAACAGGTTTGCAGTGCTGGAAAAGAGCAGCAATCAGGTGTTAGTGAAGAACCTTAAAAATGAAATCGTGAAGAAGACTGCTCTTCCTCTTGCTCCTGATGCTATATTCTACGCTGGAACTGGGAATTTGTTGTGTAGGGCAGAAGATAGAATAATTGTCTTTGACCTTCAACAGAGGATTGTTCTTGGGGAGCTTCAAGCTACTTCCGTTAGGTATGTTGTTTGGTCACACGACATGGAGTGTGTTGCCTTGCTGAGCAAACATTCTATTATAATAGCCAACAAAAAACTTGTTTCCCAATGCACTCTCCACGAGACTATCCGTATAAAGAGTGGAGCCTGGGATGATAATGGTGTCTTCATATACACTACTCTAAACCATATCAAATATTGCCTTCCAAATGGAGACAGTGGAATAATCAGAACCCTTGATGTCACAGTGTACATTACAAAAGTGTCCGGAGACACCATCTATTGCCTGGATCGAGATGGGAAAAACCGTGCTATTGTTATTGATGCAACTGAATATGTTTTTAAGCTGTCCCTCCTGAAGAAGAGATATGATCATGTCTTGAGCATGATTAGGAGTTCAAAGCTTTATGGGCAAGCCATGATTGCATACCTCCAAAAGAAAGGTTTTCCAGAGGTTGCACTTCATTTTGTGAAGGATGAGAAGACACGCTTCAATTTGGCACTCGAGTGCGGTAACATCCAGATTGCTGTTGCTTCTGCGAAGGAAATTGACAAGAGAGATCACTGGTATCAACTAGGGGTTGAGGCCCTTCGTCAGGGTAATGCAGGCATTGTAGAATATGCATACCAGAAGACAAAGAACTTTGATAGGCTATCATTTCTTTATCTTATCACAGGAAACAATGATAAGCTCTCTAAAATGCTGAAAATTGCAGAAGTAAAAAATGATGTTATGGGTCAATTCCACAATGCCCTCTATTTGGGTGATATCAAGGAGCGCATTAAGATCTTGGAGAATGTTGGCCATTTGCCTCTTGCCTATATTACAGCTTCAGTTCATGGGCTCCACGATATTGCTGAACGTTTGGCATCTGAACTTGGAGATAATGTTCCGCCACTTCCCAAAGGGAAATCTCCATCTCTTTTGATGCCTCCTAGTCCAATCATGTGCAGTGGAGATTGGCCTCTGCTGAGGGTCATGAGGGGAATGTTTGAGGGTGTCCTGGATAACACAGGCGGGGATGCACAGGAGGAGGATGAGGAGGCTGCAGATGCTGATTGGGGTGAGGATTTGGATATTGTCGATGTGGAAAGTATGCCAAATGGAGGCATCGGCATGGCACTGGAGGGACTGGAGGATGAGGAAGCTCCGGAAGAAAATGATGAGGGTGGATGGGAGCTTGAGGATCTTGATCTTCCACCTGAGGTTGAGACTCCAAAGACTGGTCGCAGTTCTCGTCCTTCATCATTTGTTGCCCCAACTCCTGGTTTGCCTGTAAGTCAAATTTGGAGTCAGAAATCATCTCTTGCAGCAGAGCATGTAGCAGCTGGAAACTTTGACACTGCAGTGCGCTTACTTAGCCGGCAGCTTGGTATACGAAACTATGGTCCGTTGAAGCAGTTGTTTCTTGACTTACACATGGGGAGCCACAGTTATTTGCGGGCCTTTTCTTTGGCTCCTGTTCTGTCAGTAGCTATTGAGAGGGAACGGAATGAATCAGCAACTCCTAATGCAAGGGCCCCACCTGCACTTGCGTTTAGTTTATCTCAATTGGAAGAGAAGCTTAGTGCAGGTTACAAGGCCACAACTGCTGGAAAGTTTACAGAGGCTTTACGTCTTTTTCTTGGTATTCTTCACACCATTCCTCTCATTGTTGTTGATTCAAGGAGAGAGGTGGACCAAGTGAAGGAACTGATTATCATTGTAAAGGAGTATGTTCTGGGTCTGCAAATGGAGCTCAAGAGGAGGGAGATTAAAGACAATACAGTTCGTCAGCAGGAGCTAGCTGCCTACTTCACTCACTGTAACCTTCAGATGCCTCACTTGAGACTTGCTCTGTTGAATGCCATGACTGTTTGTTTCAAGGCTGGCAATTGTATTACTGCAGCCAACTTTGCAAGGCGACTTCTTGAAACTAACCCCACCAATGAAAACCAAGCAAAAACTGCCAGGAAGGTCCTGCAGGCAGCTGAGAAAAACAAGAAAGATGCAACACAACTGAATTATGACTTCAGAAACCCGTTTGTTACTTGTGGAGCAACATACGTCCCTATATACCGGGGGCAGAAGGACGCATCCTGTCCTTACTGTAGTGCACGATTTGTTACAACCCAAAATGGGCAGCTTTGTACGGTTTGCGACCTTGCAGTGATCGGATCAGACGCCTCTGGTTTACTCTGTTCTGCTTCCCAGAAGATGGTATGAGGAAATATATAATATCATTTGCAGCAGCTGGATTTGGTTATGTTGGTGCTTCATCCCCCATAGGACAGCAGTTTTTTGAAAAAAAACATATAGTTGGTTTCATCATATATATTTTTCTGGTACATTTTTGGATTATTTCTATTTGTATGTTCATTTCTCCTGCAATTTATATTTGAAGGTTATGAATGATGATCCATGGTAATAAAGTGACATGAGGATATTGATAGGATGTGACTGTTTGCGGGTTATGTACTGGTAGGTTGAGATATATGAGTTTGGTGTATAATTTGGATTACAGTAAAAGAATGAATGCGTTATTTCATTGCATTCTTAGGCCGTAAAACTGAAATGAAACTACTCTGCGTTTTGATTAACCTTTTCCGGTTACAAATCGAATATCCATACATATATGGACATTGCATAGTAATTTTTTTCAGCAACAATAAAAATATATTATCAAAAGAAAGAATAAGATCCAAACATACCTTATACAAAGTGCTTTGAACTTTATCTTTGTAGCAAAATATTTTCACTCCTATGAAATTGCTCATGAAATTAAGAATTAAGTTTTTTATAAGAACTTTGAATTTGAAAATGATTTCACTAAAAATTAAATTACAAAATTTGATTATACAAATTTTAGTTAAAAGATTTCTTCAAAAAAAATTTTAAAATATATTTTTTAAAAAATAGTTATTATTGTTAAGAGAAATTTCGATACTTACACACTTCCACAAAATATCAAAGTTCAAAAAACTGTCTTGCAAAAGTGATTGTATACAAAGTGTTATTGCCATTTTTCCAAAACAACAATACAATAGAATCATGTGGAGATGCCCTTGAGTAAGTAATGATGAGCAAAACCAAGATTAATCATTCTCCATTACGACCACGATCCTGAGTATGCTTTTTTGCGATGTGTTGAAGTTGGTGAATGTGATTTTCTCTGCTTCCATATATTGTTATTCCCATGAATTTGGTGAATATCTACACTTTCTCCATATCTTTTAAAATCCATCCGGGGTTTAATTGAGACAAAACGAATTGCTAGGTTATGTTTTTTGTTTTTACAAGGATGTCAATTATTTGATTCCTTAGTTGAGGTAAGGGTTGTGTATGTAATATAGAAAAGGGAAAAAACTCAATTTAATATAGTTGATTGGACAAGTTTCTCACTTAAATATAACTAACTTCAAAATTACTCTAAAACATTTGTGACTTGTGACTGTGAGATAAGTTTCTCAGCCTTATCATTTTTAAAATTTTTTTATTTAGTATAAAATTACTAAAATGTCAATGTTTGGCTTTCAAATTTTTAAAGTCATGCTATTTTTTCATTTCACCTACATATAAAAAAGCAGTTGAGTTTCGCATATTTAGAGACTTCAAATGACTTTGAGGCTTTCATCAGAAATGTAACTAACTTTCATACATTTCTAAAAAGGTTAATTACACTTTGCTCACACTAAAGTGACACGTTTTACGCTTTTCTACAGTTAAAGAAAAAAGTTTACATTAAGGTCAGTTAATTGCATTTTTTTACACTTTGCTCTATCGGTGTTAGATTTTGGATGAAATTTTTTTATTTTCTTAAAAAGACCAAAATACCCCTAGGGTCTCCTTCCCCAACTAAGACCAACCTCTATTTAAATCCAGTCAGACCGGTTTAATTAATAATAATTCGAATAATATTAATCAGTGATTCAAATAATTAAAATAATATTGATTATTAGTAATATATAGATACTTTCGATTAGGGATGTCCATTTTTACTCGATACCCAACTCACCTGACCCGACCCAAACCGATTGACCCAGACCCGATAAAACCGTGTGGGAAATGGGTTGGATCGACCCAACTTAACAGAGATCGAGTCGAGTCTCGGGTGTCATCTACAAAACCACCGAGTCACCCGACATCCAATTAGCATAATGGGCCAGCCCTTTTATCCCTATTACAGTTCAATTAAGGGTTCCAATTATAATTTTAATTTGGGATTGAGGGTTTCAAATTCGAATTTATTTCAATTTTGGGTTAAAATTTCTGAATTTGGGGGTTTAGGGTTAACGTTAGAGTTTGGATTTTGGGTTAACTCCAATTTCAATTGTAATGGGCTAAATTTTTTGGGCCCATTGGCTGAGTTGGGTTGTACCCGACTCACCCGACACCCGACTAAACCCAAACCCGACCACCGGACACCTCTCCCGAGTCGAGTCTTGGGTCTAGTTTTCTAGACCCGAGATTTGTCGGGTGAGCCCAAAATCGGTCAGGTCTACTCGACCCGATGAACAACCCTACTTTTGATGCTAATAACTCTCTCATATGAGCTCCATTTTAGACTCATAGTATATCAAATGGAAGAGAATCGAAATATCAACAACTTTGAAGAAATAATTTCTTATTAATAATTAATATTATTTTAATAATTAAAATAATATTAATTATTATTAATATATC
>JAYMTP010007555.1:0-10877 GCA_036897365.1 Geranium brycei | reverse complement strand
TTATAACTGTGATTTGTCGAGAACATTGCTCCAACATTGTTCTCGACATCCTGTCTGACAGAATTAATAATTTCAGTTTGTTTTCTCAAATAGTGATTCCAGTTATTGTTCTAATAATTGAAAAACTAGAGGGTTGAGTATGGTTCCGGTTCTGAAACCGTTCCCGCCCATATAAGGAATTAATACTCCTAAGTTGCTCTTAAATTCCTCTTATTCACTACTATAAATACTATTTAATTGTAATTTCAAATAATTAAGGGTTGTCAAAGGGGTGGTATGGTCGTAAACACAGACAAATTACAGTCTCTTAGTCAAGAATGCTTTTTATTTTTATTGATTATTTGTTAATGGATAATTGTTACAAATTATTAAATGGTAGAAAAATGTTAAAGGGCCTCCCAATTTTTGCACTACATAGAACGCTGATAGTTCACAAGTTTTGTTATATAAGACGCTTTAAGCAACCTCAAATATTCTGCGCACTCTAACTCTCCCATAGAATGTGTTAGTTTTCTACTTGGTCGGGTCGGGTCAGGTCAGGTCAGGAGTGGAGCTTTAGTTGATTTCTATTCTTATGCTTTCAATCTTCCTTACCATAAATGGAATGTATCATTTCCTATTTCTGTTCTTGTTCAACCAAATCATTCCCGTTTTAGTATTCTCTATTTATATACATATATATAGCCACACCACACGATTAACGAACAAGAAGAAGAAAAAAAGAGCTAAATCTTGTCATGGCTCGTCCCAACAACAACAACAAATCTAATACAAAGACAGTAACATCCAATGCCCGTGAAACTCTTGGTATCAGTGCTAAATTGGGGTCCTCTCCTTGTGTTTCCTCCTCTAATAATTTCCTTGCCAAGTTGGGTGTTGAAGAGGCGTTGCTCCTCGATTCCAGCCTCAAGTTCATTTGCTGCGAGGAAGTGGACGGCCTGCGGTGGCGCTACGTGGCCCAATTACTCCCTCACTCTCACTCTTCTCCTCCTCGTTTCAAGAATGGCTCCCTCCAAGCCATCTCCTTGCACTCTCCTCAATCCCCTCTCCATGTTTGTTTCTTTCTTTCTTTCTCATCTCTCTTTTTTATTCACATTACTTAAAGTAATGGTTTGTATTTTACATATGGTTGGCAGCAATTTATGTCCTTTGTGAACTCTTATGTGGTCCCTGATGGTTACCCCCACACTGTGCCCCCCTCCTATGTCCCTTTCATGACTTGGAGAGCTCTCAAGGTTCCTTATTTCAATACTATACTTTTATATGTCATTTCATTCATGTATATGTATTATCCTTGTTGCTGCTGCTGCTGCTTATTTGCCAGCATTTCTTTGGTGGTGCCATGGGAGTTTTCACCACCCGCACTCTTCTCAGCTCCGTTGGAGTTTCCGGTAACACCGCTACCTCAGGTGCTGTTGCCATCAATTGGGTTCTCAAGGTATTGCTTTGTACCATCCAAAATGCCTCCATTTTCATTAGGAGTTTATGTCCTAGACATATTTCATGTTTGGACTTCAAAATATGTTGCTATGGTAATGTGTGCATTGCATTATTCTACTTGCTGCTGCTAATATGGAACTGATATTTGATAGGATGGGGCTGGCCGTGTTGGAAAAATGATTTTTGCCCGACAAGGAAGGAAATTCGATTATGACCTTAAACAGGTACATGTTGATTTTCATCTTGAGGATTGTTATGCTTACTAAATGATGACCCTTTGTTGCAAAACTGTCACTTGTTGAAAAGCTAAGGTTTGTGGGTGATCTTCTTATGGAGATGGGTGCCGGAGTTGAGTTGGTTACTGCAGCTGTGCCCCATCTTTTCCTTCCTTTAGCTTGTGCTGCAAATGTCACAAAGGTTTTAGACTTATCTTATTGTCTCTTTAATGAATACATCAATTAGCTTCATATTCTTTTTGGTTTGTTTGTAGAGTGTTGCTGCCATGACATTAACGGCAACTCGCACGCCAATTTACAAAGCCTTCGCCAAAGGGGAAAATATCGGGGATGTAACTTCAAAGGGTGAATGCGTTGGCAATATTGCAGATCTGGTATGCTTAACTTAACATTCACAATTACTAATCAATTACGTCCTGCTTTTACTCGAGGATAGACAGTCTTGTTCTTGCTATTTGCTCAATCTTCTGCTCTTCACTTATATATAGTATTTCTTTGTACATGATCATCACTTACCAGTATCCCCCTGATAATTCAGGTGTATGTTCTTGGACATCCAAATCCTTCCGTTTAATGTAAAGATTCAAGTACAATAAATACAATTCTTTCATATCATAAATTGTTTAAGTTAGTAAATGGTCGCTTCAAGATTTTGAAGTTACACTATTTACTTCACAATGTATACATGATGTGGAGAAGTACAGCCTTAACCAGCATAAATTTTCCATGTGAACACATACTGTGGGCTTGTATATGTTGGTTCTACGTGACAGTTTGATGGTGTTAATATTGTGACGATAGCTTATGGTATTACATAATAATGTACGTGGCTATTGCAGTAAGCTGCTGAATATTAAGTTTATGGTGTATTCATGGTTACTCGTATCTTGTGAAGCTGGGAACTAGCCTGAGCATTATGATGTCAAAAAGAAATCCATCCTTGGTTACCACATTTTCCCTCCTTTCCTGCGGATATGTCCTCAGCTCTTACCAAGAGGTTCATTATCTGCAGCTGCTAATATTCATACTTGTTTTATCACCAAGCTAGGCCATTTCAGTGAAGTGAATTAAATTTTACTTGATTTTGTTTTTGCAGGTCAAGTCTGTGGTGTTGCAAACATTGAACCGGGCTAGATTTGAAATTGCAGTAGACTCCTTCATCAAGAGAGGTCAGGACGGGGCCTTTGCAGTTCTTCGTTCTTGATCTTTGGACTCGTTTATAGTGGTTGACGCGCGCTGTTTGCAGGGTGCATTCCTTCATTGGAGGAGGGGAACATGAAAGAAGACATATTCAGTGTTCCATGGTTGAAAGAAGGGCCGATTGTCCTAGGTATCCATGCATTACTGCACATTGTATATATGGTTGGTTTTCATGTACTTTATTTTCTTTCGCCCTGTCTTGAAATCTTGGATATGTTGGTATGAATATATTGTTCAGGGCCCAGATTTAAGGATGCATTCCAAGATCCAGGTGAATATCTTGCTATTGAGCCTCTTTTTGAGGTAGGCTGCTCTATTTGAAAAGTAAATAAACTCTCTCCTTCCATAGAATGATGTTGTTAGTTCTTTGACGACAGAAAGAGAGATACCTGGTGACATACAATCCCTCAAAGGGTAAAGTATACGCGCTGCTCAAGAATCAAGCAGAGTCTGATGACATTTTGAAGGCAACCTTCCATGTAAGATATTTTGGAATTCAAGGTACCCTTTCACACTCCAAGTTTGCGATTGAATACTGATTGCCTTGAATTTCAGGCTCATGTGCTTCTACATTTTATTCATTCATCAAGCGAGAATCAGTCCTTGTCTAGGAAGCAACAAGAGAATGGACATTCAAACTGTGATATTGATACTCATATTGCTGACTCGTGTAAGATGGTCTCTAAATCATATGGGATTTTCAAGACTAAAGCTGCAGAACAGGTAAGTGAAGATTTAGCATTTAGGGATCACTGGTTTTAGCTTTTAGTTTGGTCAATTTATGCTGGACCTCTTTGGTAGGATCAGTCCTTTAATCCCTTATATAATGTCTAACTGATCGAGAAAGCCTGAGTTTGTTACTGGCAGCAAACTTGGAACAATAGGCATTTGCATGCTTGTGCTGGTAGACTCAAGTTTTTTGTTAAATTGGAAAGATTTTGAAGCATGCATATTATCATCAAGATTTTTGAAGATGCATTGTATTGATTTGTTATAGGGTTGGAACATGTCTGACTCGCATCTAAACTCTGGGCGAGTGAGGTTATTGCTAGAGAACTGAATCGACTAACCAAAGATGAGACACTATATATCTTGCAGAGATGGCCATGGAAATGCAAATGACAATGGAACCAAAGGTCTTGGCATTGAGCTAGCATCCACGATATGCAGAGCGAAAGGATCAGTATCGGATAAATAGAAGAGTAAGCACATAAAATATGAAATGCTTCGTCTTCTGGTCTTCTTTTTAAGATATGCAGCTCCTTCATGGTCTATAGTAGCATAAAA
Organism: Geranium brycei; assembly: GCA_036897365.1. Lineage (NCBI taxonomy): Eukaryota > Viridiplantae > Streptophyta > Magnoliopsida > Geraniales > Geraniaceae > Geranium > Geranium brycei. The sequence goes on along the minus strand of JAYMTP010007555.1, from coordinate 6,714 downwards.
CTAATGTCTATTGTCATATATACTTGACTATGTACAGAGATGAAATCAGACTTCATTGCAAATGCCAACTGCGCTGCAGATGTAATAAAATTATAATAGTGACTGTACTGTATGGATCACATATAGGACAGTGTGGCTCTATGACTGGATGTGTTCATTTATATGGGTATTAAATATGGGCAGACAATTGGGTGATTCACAAATTGCAATACCTCATTACAATAAATGAGCAGAAAAAGATGAATCATGTGTGTTGTTTGGTGGTTGGGTTAGCATTAGAATTGCTATGTATAGTATACTGTATAGTCTATGCATACTTACATACTGTAATTTAGTGGTTTACTTCTATCATGTTTCACTCATGACTCATCTTTACAATCCACCAAACCACATTTATTTTTCTTCCCACATAAACACTAACTGTTCTGTTATACCACCATATTTTTTAATAAATAAATGAATCATTTCCTCTCTTTTTTTTGTATGCTTAATGTTCATAGCATTTACAAGTGACAGAAGAGAATGACCCAAATGAATGATGATTGTGTTTGTATTTAAGAAAAAGCTCACAAAGCAAAGCAACAAGTAAAATCACTCAAGTCTTACATAACATAGCTGAAATTATGAAACTTTTGAGCTTTTGATGATAAAGCTGCAATTATGAAACTTTTAAGAGAACATAGAATATAATTTAGGTGAGTATTTGCTAATCGTATTCAAACTAATAAACTGTCTTAAATCATATCTACAAACAAATTGACCTGACCATCCTACAAAAGATAGAGAAACTATATATTTAAATCACACAATAGTAAGCAGGAGAGAAGTAAAGAGAAGCATAATATAATCATTCCATATATATTAAGAGACATGTCAAGAAACAAGAGACCCCAAAATAATGGAAAAGAAAGTGTAATAAAAAAGAAGATGGCAATTAAGGTAGCAAATAGCCAGTTAAGTTGAGTAATGAAGAGAAGAAGCACAAGAAAGTAATTAGTGAAGAGAAGCAGCATCAGCAGGAGGAGCAGGAGCAGTAGAAGCAGTAGTAGAGGGGATGAGCTTGTTGGCAAGATTGTGCTTGTTATTGTGCATCCATACCTTGAGGACTCTCCTCTTGACCCCAATCTCTTGGCAGAACTGCTGCACCACTGACTCCTCCTGCTTCTGTATTCTCCACCCCACTCTCTCTGCAAACTTTACCATCTTGTCCTTCTGCTCCTGGCTGAACTTTGTCCTGAACCTCTTCTTCACCACCTGCTGGACCTGGGGATGTGGGTGGGGCCCACCACCACCATCATCAGACATGTCCATGTTCATGTTCATGTTGTAGGCTGAGGATGGCATTACCATGTGATGGTGGTGTGGTGGAGGTGGTCTTGATGATATGAGGGTACCTGCTGCTGCAGGTGTGGGGTACCCCAGGCCAAGAGGCAGGGCATCAGCCATGAGGTGGTTGCTGTGGTGGTGGTGTCCTAGAATCAACTTCCTCTCCCTCCTATTCCTGCTGCTGCTGCTAATATGGTGGTGGTGGAAATGGTCATGATGATGACCATGAAGCTCCTTCCTGTGGAAGTTCCTGTGGCAGCTGCAGGCAGAGCAGGTGAGGGCCTCAATAGTGCCCTCTTCCCCACTGGGCATGAACTCTCCACACCCATCTGTGGCTGCCCCTCCCATGGCGGCTGCATGGTTCTTCAGGCACTCCCTGTACTTTATCACCACCACCTTCTTCCCATTCCCATTCCCATTCCCATTGCTGTTATAAGGAATAACCTCAGTACTATGATTATGATCATGATCATGATTATCATTATCAAGGCTCAAGCTTGTGGGTGTGGGTGTTGGGACAAGGCCATTGGAACAGGGAAGGAGTTGGGATTGGGCCTGGGGTGATGAATGAGGCACAACTAGGAGGAGAGCAGGATCATGATGGTGGTGGATCATGTGCCCACCATAGCTACTGCTTATTGGAATTGGGATCTCACCATCTTCTCTTGAAACTTCCATTCTCCTTTCTTTTTAGGAACAAAGCACACTACTAGTATACTAGGACTCACCAGAGGTTAATTATTAAGCACTTTTGGTCTTTCTTCAACTCCTCTTCCCAGTTCTACTAACATATGAGTTAATTAATTAGGTAGTTGCAGACTCTTTAATGTTTTTAGAAGCAAAGCAAAGCAAAACAAACCAAATGTGAGCAAAAAAGAAAGACACCATCTTTTCTTGCACAACACCAAACACAACCCATTCTAGAGCTTAGAGAACCAAACCCAGTGTTTAGAATGTAGAGGCCTTGATGGAGGTAGCTATAGCTAGGCTTTCAATGTGAAGGAGCTAATGACTAAACAAGAAAAGAGATGAGATGAGGAAAATAAAAAACCAATCAATTAATTTCAAAGTCCTACACTGGACATTATATCTCAAACTTGAAAGTGAGATAAAAGTGAGGCAATGAAGGTTCAAAGACACCCTATTTTCTTCTGTTTTTTTTCAAAACTAAAAGTATGGAAAGAAGGAAATGAAAACAATAAGAGTAGTCAAGAGAATACAATTAACAATTCAATACATTCCATAGCTAAATAAGTGAAGAAGAGAGAAAAAAATGAAAGGTAGAAGAAGAGAGTTTTGGTTATGGTTATGGTGGTAGTGAGTGAAGCAAACACTAAACCATGAGCTTATAAAAGTAGAGAATGAGAGGCCAAAAGGAGGGTAGAGAGAGACAGAAACAATGCAGATTTTCTTACTGACAGGAAACACAGTAAATTTTTATTTCTATCTATGTTATACTTTTAATGTGAATTTATAAAGTTAGAGATGGAGGTGATTGCTTTGCTTTGCTTGCACTATCAGGCATCTATAAGGTTTACGCCATATACAGAGACCAGTGTGTCAAAGAATGGACATCACACACTATAAGCAGAGAGAGAGAAAGAGAGAGTCATGAAAATCAAAGCTCATTACCATTTCTTTCTCTATTTTTATGGATCCAAGAGTAGACCAATTAGTTATTGCTGTGTACATGAAAATTTATTATGTACTGTAAACACTAATCTTCATTTCTAGTTTTTCCTTATGAATAAGTTGCAGTTTATGAAAACAAATTTTGAGTTAGAACTTGTTTGGTAAATTTAGTGACAATGGAGAAGGTTTACATAACTCATTATTCTCATCAAACAACTAAATTTGGGTTGCAGCATAAGCATGACCTAAATCATTATTCTTATTAGAATGTTAAGATGCATTGAAAAGTTGTATAGATAAAATGAAAGTAATTGGAATGTGTATACTTCGATGTATATGTGAGCATACAAAGATGGACAAATTCTTAAATGGACATGTTCGAACCAAAGTAAGTGTCATTCTGATAGATAGAAAGATAGAACGCTGATTGCCATGATTCAGTTGTCTGTAACATAAGCACATCAAAACGCCAGTTCGGCGGAGAGTATTATCTTATGAGTGCTTAAGAGAGCACAAGTACGGCAAAAAAAATATAGACAAAAATTATTCGTAAAGATTCAAAAGATATAAGGATATCGTTGAAGATTTGGTAATCGATCACAAACAATAGAAAAATATATTCAAGTGAATGAGTCAACTGAACACATACTTTTAATTAATAAAATTTACTTCACTAATTGGAAAAAAAAATAATATAATTTTTTATTCTATATTTGAATTTAAATTTCAAAAATTCTCTTTTAAAAATTAAATTTTACATATGTGATACTTTTTAACCTGACACGTTTAACTAAAAATTAAATTAAATTGTACGCATAATATTGCACTCATAAAATTATTAACTTCTACCACTAAATACTTACCTCTAATCTATATACAATCTAATACCATATACAAGATAAGATTCACCATCATATGCTGATAAATACAATTGGATCAAACAAATATTCTGTAAATATTATATGCCATACTTTTCCTGCATTAGTTTTGTTATTATACATCCAAACAAAACAAACCAAAAACAAAAAGAAATACACTTTATTCTTCATTATCCACCCACATGCACATAGCTTTTTTAATCATTCCACACTTGTATAGTCAACTAGGTTTTATATATTTATTAATATTGACATATTTATTTGTGATTGTATCCAAACTATCCTTCAAATTGATAATCAATCAATCAACCATCTTGTGTTGTCCCTATGAGTTTGATACTAACACTCCAATCTTGTTTTCTTTAATTATAAGAGCCTGCTTTGTCTTAGGAAACCAAAACATGAAAAGTTAAATGCAATGCACTCCATTGCTAATTTGTATCCCAAACCCAAACCCAAACCCACCAATTCAATGCTTCACTTCCACATCAAATCATATCATTTCCTTGTTTCTAATTTCACTTGATACACACTCATCATGTGCAATGTGTCATGTCTAGCTACTTATGTTTTTATGGTTTCCTCCAAACAAAATACATTATTATATCTCCTAGAATGGAACTTTCTTTTCTGAAAAATTAGTTTTAGCATGCAATTCCTTATCTTCCACTGTTAGCAAAGGCAGTGCCAGAATTATTATGAGTGGTACTAGCTATCTCATTTTGCACTCTTTCTTGTTGCTTAAGCCATTTTTGTTGTGTATCATTCTCTTTTCTGTGTTCTTGCAACCATTAGTTTCTTCTTCTGTAATGTATATGGTCACTCCCATGTGAATGAATAAGTTGAATTGTTTATTTCATGTGTGCACATCTAATTATAAAAGTGTGGAGCAGCACACATGTTTCAATCATTTGTTTCCAACTTTTCACACAGCATCACCTATTCTTCTCTCTTCCAATTTTGGATTTACATATCTAAATATAAACCAAGCAATACAAAAAGAAACATATAATAATAATAATAATTATTATTATTATTAAACTAATACTCAAAGCATATAAGAGATTGGAGTTGATATTCATACATTTATACTCTCACTAGTTGAGGTACAATGCATAATTATTGAAAAGTTTATACATAACGTGATAGTGTATTTATTTTGATAGTATAGTTACAGAAATCACCTCGCGATTATGTTGTGTTGTTATGAATGTTGATTCAGATGGATGTAATTTGTTTACGACTATAGTGTGACGTTAAGAATGTCGATTGAGATGTGTCTCAGACTAACAAGTGTTATGCAGTTTAAATAATTTGATCGGTTGACACTTGACATGGATTGTTCCTATTTCCTCTAAACAGAGCAATCCTAGGGTGTTTTTGGCCTGATGGTTTAGGTGCTATACACAACATGTTAGGGATGTAATAATCATGACTAATGCACTGAAAATTGGAAGGGTTGGAGGCACAAGGAAGTGCTTTCTGTCTCTTGGGCCCTCACACCCTTGTCACAGAATCCACCATTCACTATGCAATTTTGTCTCCAAAACATAAAAAATGTTCCTTTTCTTCATTTATTTACAAGAAAATAATAATTAAGAATATAAAAGGGGGAAATAAAGGGATGGATCAAAGGAGGAGCCATTGGGAACATTCCCAACACTTTATAACAAAAATGTCAGGCTTAAACCACAAAGGGGGCAAATAAAGAAAAAGAAAAGAAAGGGAGGGACCATCAAGTAAATAATTATGACTACATGAGCATGAGCATGAGATTCAAAGCAAGGAATTAAAGAGGGGAACAAGAAAAAGAATTGCATACACCTTGCTGCATACAAATCTATATTTACATGTATTTATTTATTTATTATCTTTTAGAAATAGTAGTATATATCCTCTGTAGCCCACCATCACATTCTTTTGATCAAATCAGTGAGTCACAAAAGACCTACATTACACTACACACATCTGCGAACTTGTGAGATCAAAAACCATACTAAAGTTGAAAAAAGCAACTTGCTTTGAATCATAGCTGCATTGCATTTTCACCTTTATTCCTCTCTCTTTTCTCTCCTATGAATATTCATTTGTTTGTAAAGCTCTAAGCATTCAGCTTTTAGTTAGATAACCAGCAAATACAATAATATTGGTGCTTATATCATCCATCAATTAGAATTTATTTGTCTTGTGCTGTCCTTTTTGGTTTTCAAGGCACAACACATTATTTATTTGTGATGCAACAGAATAAATATGGGGACCATACATGTATATATACCCAATACCAGAATGCATGAGCACATTAATTCCTTCTCCAGATCCAATGAAGAAAACAAGTAAGTGTGAGTATTCATTTATTAAGACATATTGGGAGAAGGTATTATAATAGAACATTGCTTTCATCACTTTCATGTGCTTATCTCCCAAATGAATACTTGACATTCATGGCTCCAGCTGCTAATTAAGCTCCCATGAACATTTTCTAATTCCTAGCTACATTATTTACAGTAATATTTGTAAGATTTGTGCCACAGTCCAATGCCAAAGTTTCCTATCTATGTATTGTTTTATCATCTTATGAAATAAATAAAACGGTATTATATTACTATTGTGTTGTAGTAATATGTTAAATATAATTTGATCTATATCATTGAGTATGTCATCACTAATAGTAGAACTATAGATCTGTACGGATCACATTTAACGAGTCTCTGGTCAGTTAAGCTTCATAAGAAGCGATCAGTATGAGGATGACTCTTTATGATCACGCTCTACTGATCATTGGCGATAGGATTGCCGGAGTCAGATCATAGATATCATTTGGGAAATGATATTGGACGACCCGACCTGAATATGTAGCATAGATACTGTCATGAGCATA
>JAYMTP010007554.1:0-10877 GCA_036897365.1 Geranium brycei | reverse complement strand
ACGGTGTATCTTGGGGTTGTAATTTGATTTGTGACGACTTCGTAATTGCAACCTGTGACGGGGGTACAGATGCCACGGGTACGGTTTACTTCCATAGGGTACCAACCTGAAGGGATGGAGATTCATACACGACCTTTATGGCGAACCTAATTGGGTATCTTAGTAAATGGCATGACTAATATATTCTAATTAGACGAAACCCTTGCTAATATGTTTGGGGCAGGTTTGGAACTTCTCAATACTTAATTTGCATTTCTTAATATGCTTTCCCGTAATTAATAATCAAATCCGGTAAAATTGACTAAATGACGTATCCCCCATATTCCCGACTCCCCGATCGCCTTTATAATATTTGTTTACTCTCGTGTTAATTGCATATTTCGTGAGTGTGCATTTGTGATTTGTGACGGTTTCAAAATTTGCATGCTTGTGTTTGGTTCTTACTATCACCACCACCTTTCCAAAACCGACTAGACCCGAATAGTGGTCCTAAGCTCCTAGTGTTTACGCTTTTTAGACAAACACTCTCCCTGTGGGATCGATAACTCCGGGGCAAAATACTCCCGATATTACTTGGAACAACCGGTGCACTTGCCGGGCGCGTCAAACAATAACCATTTTGAAAGCAGGGGTGGCCAAAGCAAACGTCGCTTATAGCCGAGATTGAAGGTATTTTGTTTAAAATTTATTATCTAGCATGCAACTTCTTAAGATTCGTATACTTCAAACTGTGCTATTATCTGTTATATATCACCTTAAAAAATTATACTATCTTGCATGCCTAATTCCCTTATTAATGTCCGAACTTGATGTGTCCCTCTTTTGTATGTTTTTGTTTTCATAATGGATTTGTGGGTAGTCCGTTCCAAAATCCCTTAGAAGATGTCTAACTCTTCCTATCGGGGTGATCCCGAGGTTTAAAACCGACACTTGTGATTTTTGTGTTTTTGTTGTTTTCTCAGGACGAGAAAAGTTCTAACGTGGGGGTGTTGATAAGGGTATATTTATATCACTTTTTTAATATCGATTTCTCACATTTTTACATCGTTTTTGTCCCATTTGAGTACTATTCACCCTCATTTTGTGTATCTTTTGCTTCACGGGTACTTTGAGTGGTCTATGCATATTTGAGGTCATTACGAGTCAATTTTAACACTTTTTCGGGTTTATCCCTTGACCAAGGGCCACGGCCCTGTGGCCCCCATGGGCCACTCCAAAAACCCAATTTGGCAGTCTAACAAGGGTTTCCACCATAGCCGACGGCCACAATCCGAGACCCTCCCGTGGCGAAGCGAGGGCCACTCCCCGTGGTGAAGACCCAAGGCCGACAATCTGCGTCGAGTGGCCAAATGGCCACGCCACGTGGCCACTCTCCCACTTCAGAAGTGCAGAGTCGTGACCGAAGGTTAGGCGTGAAGAGTTCGATCATGGCCGAGGTCTTTGATATTTTTAGCTTCCGACTAATATTTGTATGATCAAATTTTGTAATTTAATTTAATAAAAATTTCATTATATTTAATGAAAATACAAATATTTTGCACCCAGAAAATAAAGTTAAAAACATTTTATTGCAACAATCGAAGTACATGTACTTTTCTTCAAAATTGCCACGTTATAAAACATATTTTTGACATTTTCCTTATAAATAAAACATGAGTGATGTAACAAAACTATCAACTATTATAATATCGTTGGCTTACCATGGCACATAATAACTTAACCCAAAGCTTTGGAAGCAAAGTATTAAACATTTAGCAAACTAAGTTAAATCATCAAGCCCTGTACGTTTTGATATACAAACTGAAAACAGAGAAGCTGTTTAAACTCCAAACTCCAACTTACTAGAGTTCTTTTTAAATTTACGAAAGAGTTCGATAGTTATAGTTAAGACTGATAACTATGGGTGTTAAAATAATAGAACCGATTAAAACCAATCTAACCAAATCAGTCAGTTCAGTTCACCAACTGGTTCAGTTCTGGGAAAAATCAATTGAAGATCAGTTCAATTTTAGTTCAATTAGCTTAAACCGATTGAATAACCGAACCAACCGACCAGTTCACCCTCAAAACTCACCATTCAATACCCTCTCAACGCACCATTTTGCTGTGCCTCCTTTAAACCCTAAATGCATGGTCTCTTCTTTCAGTCAGCCTCACACTCGAAGTAGACTAAACAGATGAGATCTATCCTTTGCTTCACACAACGCGCACGAGCACGGAGGGATTTGACGTCACTTGTTATTGCCTCTTCTCTTCTTATTGCTTCTTCTCTTGTTAAGCCACGGATTCCAAAATATATCATTATTTGGGCTGATAACATTGGGCCCACGAACAAGGAGTCAGTTCTGGTCCATTCAAACCAAAAACCAACCAGTCAGTTCGATTCGTGAACTGCCCTACTGAGAACAATACTATTTAACCAGCTAAAATAAAACATCTATTATAAGAAAGATGAGTCTCATTCTCATGAAACTCCCATATCCGAGACGGAAAATTTGTCAATCCCCAAATCAAAAAGGACTTGAAGTCAAGAATTGGAATCCAAACTTGCCTGGTTTAAAATATGGTATGAAATGTCCCCAAGGGGACACCGCAACGGTTTGAGTCTCATACTATTAATGGAGAGGTCTGGGTTTCGAACTCCGTTGTGCACAGGGTGAGGAAGGGTTAAATGGTAGATTTAGGGATATGATGTAATTGTAATTCAAAAAAAAGATATGGTATGAAATGCTCAATCACATGAACTTCCAGGAAGTAAATCACAAAAATCCAACATCTTTTATACAAGTTTTGTTTGGATTCCAAAAATGTCTTAAGGGAATTTTAAAATGGATGACAAATATCATCCAAACTGAAAAATGCTGACATTGTAGCAACATACATTTTAAATAGTTATGGCAGCTTGAGGTGAAAAATCGAAACCAACATTTTTATACATAAACAGACAGATGGGCAAGATATAAAATAAACTGAACCAAAATAGTCAGATACCAGGTTCAAGGAGGAGAGGGTTCGGCTCCATCATGGAGGGCACAACAAATGGTCGCTTTGTGATGACCCTTATACACCCTCATAGTTTCTCCACTTTTCATCGACCAAAGTCTTGCTGTCGTGTCCGAAGAAGCTACACATACAAGTTTACATATTCAGCACAAAGTTAATATGCAGCAGAGCATATAACCCTTCAGGCCTTCAACTATAAAGGAAATGGTGCAATTTAGTCTTCAACTTTCATTTGTTTCGATTTAGTCTATTTTGTCACACGTGATGAAATGGACTTAATTAAACAATTATGACAACTTTAGTACTAAATCAAAATTAAACAAACTTGGGGACTGAATTGGAAAAAAAGCCAAAAACTTTACTATTTTAGAATATTTTCCATCCAGAAACATGATGAATTTAGTTGGGGGCGACTTTGAAGGTTCTGAAATAATATAACCATCGCAAAATCGTGGGACATGGCAATACCAAAGAGGATAGAAAATTGGGAAAATGGCATGCCCTGTACTTTGTTAATGGCAAAAAAGTTATGTGCACTTTGATTTTTTGTGCAAAATAAGTGTATCTGTACAAAAATGACGAAATTACCCATGATATTAACAATTATTTTTTAAAAAAATAATTTTAAACTTAAAAATAATTTAACTAAAAAATTAAATTACAAGTTTTGATTATACAAATTTTAGTTAAAAAATATTTTCAGAAAAAACTTTTAAAAATATTTATTTTTATTTCTATTTGAAAAATAATTCTTAATGTTAAGGGCAATTTCATTATTTACACACATTCTGCACAAAAATCAAAGTTCACAACACTTTTTTGCCATTAACAAAGTATAGGGCATGTTCTTGCCAAAGTGTGATAGTATAGGGCATGTTTTAGCCATTTTCCCTAGAAAATTAATGGCAAGGAAGATGAGAGTTCCTATTTTAAAATATGAATTTACCATCCTTGTAAACACAATTAGGTTTGATTTACAAGCAAGAAAATATGATTAACAAAGGCTTAAGAGCTCAAACATGTAGTGTTTTGTTATACCTGTTATGAGATATTCACCATCTACAGAGAAAACACAGTCCCATACCCAGCGCTGATGTCCTGGAAAGCAAGTAAAAGACATAAGCCTCTAGTCCTTCCAGCATTTGGAAGCTTATGTTAATCACAGAGAGAAAAGTAGGTATCTACCAATTAAAGTTTTCTCCAATGTGAAGCCATCAACATTCCATATTTTGACGGTGCCATCAGATGATGCAGTTGCCAGATATCTAGACAATTCAAGACGTGCAGTGCACTGCGATAAGAATAACTAATAGACGGCGGGAGGTCGTAAATAAATCATTGGAACAATGAATCTCAGAAACAGAACCTGTGGGGCTCACAGAACTCAGGTGAGAGGAGGCATTTAAGGATGTACCCGTCATGTGCTTGTAGCTTATGAAGCGGTTCAAAGTTGGTCATAGTCTGAAAGAATATTCCACGCAATGGATGATGGGTGAAATATATGACCAACAAACAAACAAACAAACAAACAGTGGAATGTGTAAGAGGCTACCTGTGTCCCTCGTAACAAGCGCCAAACATAACACGTTCCGTGATTATTTGCAGCAACTACCAAACTCCCATCCCACATCACTGTTAGAGATCTCACGGCAGTATCCACCTCTGGTACCTATGGGTATTTTAAAATTGTGATTATTGGGTTTATTTAATTTTTGAAGATAGCCTATTTGGGATTAAAGAAAATCTCTCCTCATGGAAACTGAAATATGTGTCTTGAGTATACTGCAAAGTCTTTTAATCTCTGGTTATCGATCACAAGAAATAAATAATCATAATGCGCAAGTAATATGTGCTGTAATGATACGCAAGATATCGGTAATTTGGCACATACCAATTCACAGCTGCAGGAATTTGCTGTCAGATCCCACACCCGAATATTTCCATTTTGGTCCCCTGATATCAACTCATTCTACAAAACAACAAACATACATTTGCAAACAGTATTTTTTTATGGTGCAGAAACATAGATACCTAGCAACCGACATAGCAACTTTGCAGAGATATTAATATCAGATTATGTGCTCCAAAATATTCCCCATGTATCAAATGTGCAAACATAGACATGTTTTCATTTGTTCCATCGCAGTCCCCACACTATCAATTATGGTCCATGCACTATCATTCATGACAATTTAGTTCCTGTACTATCCGAAATTGTTCCAGTTCAACCTATCTACGCTGACCCCACATAAATAATACTAAGATTAAATCAGAACAATTTTGTATAGTATCGGGATTAAATCACAGCAGTATTACTATAGGATAGTGAGGGGACTAAGCTAGAACAGAAGAAACAGTAAGACTAAATTGGTAATTTTGGATACTATGTGGACTATTTTGGAACATTTTCCTAGTATCAGCACATCCAACGCAACTCTAATGCATTCTCAAAAAGATCAAGAAGAGCTCATTCAAAAGATAAAATCCAAAACTACATATTCTCAGCCAACAGACTAACCTTTTTATCAAACTATCTAGTGAAGAGGCCCAATAGGCAATAAAAAGATATTGATTTCATTACAATTGCTGCTTAGAAAACTGCAAATTGTACACTGTTCATGAGTCTTTGTTCAAATAAATAAAAATCTGCTCCATTACGTAAAAAAAGCAAAGGAAAAGTCAACAACAGATTACTGAGCCTAATATGCCTTTTGTTTAATCGTAAAGCTTTAAATGGTTCACTAATGACCATAAGCATAATTTGAGTTCCATAATTTCTTAAACCACTAAACCCATAAAGTTGTTAGATTACGTAACCTAGCAGCATCTAGGGCAGAATACATATTCCATACTTAAGAAAAAGACTTTAAGGCAATACCTGATTTGGGTGCAGAACAACAGTATTAACAGCTGCGCGGCTCTCATATTCCCTTTGGCAGCCTGGAGCCCTGCATTTGACTTTAAATAAGGACATGTCCGAACAACAGTCCATATAATGTACCAGAGAAATAACTAGCATAATGTATTTTACTTCACCTTAAATCCCAAATCTTTACTGTCCCATCTTCAGAACCGGAATACATCCAGTTTCCATCACACTGAAACCCCACTGCCATAACATTGCTAGTATGTGAGTCATAACTCATCACCTACCATGTATACAAAGAGAGAATATTCATCAAAAAAGGTAAAAATATAAACTCCGTGAGAAAATTAAATGAAAAGTTACAGAGACATACTGGTTGAGGGCTGTTTGAGTTAACATCGAACAACCGAATGTGAGGATTTCCAGCGGCTGCCAAATAGCGCTTATCGGGAGTTATCTCAAGGCGATTTACTTGCTGTATGTATTGCATAGGGTAGATCAGATTGTTCAGTAGAAATACTTATTCCCAAGTTTATTACACTCCATGTTCTTATCACTATCAAAATAGCATCCACTGAGTCTTACAACAACGGCCAGTTTTCCCAATCCATAATATTCCAAACTTTATTTTCACAATCATGTAATTCATCTGAATAATCTTTTATACGTGCTTTATTTCTGAACAGAAACTTGAAACAGGCTTTCGGGACTGTTCCATATAAAACGGATTTATTACCATTTGATTATTCTGATATTAAATTATAATTAAATTCACACGGCCAAGGGTTGTTGGAGAAGTGATAGAGACCTCATATAATAAGTGTTAGGTCGCTGTTTTTAATCCTCACGCTAGTGGTTACTGTTGATAAAATATTTCAATGACAGAAATAGCACTAAGAAGAAAAGACTAACTAACCGAGTCTGGATATTGAACTGTACGGTAGCACTGCCCACTCTTGGCCTCCCAAAATCTAATTGTATGGTCATAGCTGGCTGTTGCGAGGATCACAGATGGTTGTGTCATCTTAAACTCCTTTGAAACAGATTTAAATTAAGAAACCAGGCACTAACCCTACCAAATAGATAAAAGAAAACAAACTTAATACAAAAATTCTACAGGAAATGATGAAAATGTAAAATGGTAATGATTGGGAGTAAGATATGGTGGAGTCAGATCGATTTACAAGTAGTATAATGACAAGTTATAGATTTACTAGTGGATATTGTGGAACCAGGGATAGAGGTTTGAGCAGTTGCAGAGACGGGAAAATGAAGCATCCTTGGGCCATAAGAAGCTAAGGGAGAGACTATTCAGGAAATTGTTTTTTATGAGTTACGCTAGTGACAGTTGGTCAGTGGCTACATGGAAATGTGAACTTAATTTCCAGATGAACAATACAATAGTGGTGCGCCATAGCATTCACAAGGTCGGTATTAATTTGGTTTGGGGACAGTAACTAATACTAATGCCACTATACATGGAAAACTTATTAAATAAATAGGAGATCCTGAAATCAAATTCGACACAATTGGAACATACTAAACTGAGATGCAAAACAGCTCATTCATGCATTACGCACATTATTTCTTTCCTAAGCATGTTATAATAGTACCTCAAATGCTTTTGATATGTCTCAACTCTGTCATTTTGAATTAACAAGATGCATATCAAGGGCTGTATAGTAGTGAGGTAGGTAAGAATTTCAAGCAATGTCTACAAGTTGCTAGGTGCCTTCATTTATTTTTCACCATTTTAACTATGAATTGCATTATTACCAATAAAGTCATATGTTTGAGCATATAACATAATGATGGTCAATACCACTGGAATTCTTTTATTGTTTTCTAAGGAAGGAGAGGGCTGAAGTTGTCCGTCTCATACTAGGCACAGCAATGACCATCATCACTATAGCGCTGCTCTTGTCTAATGGATCATCATCAGCATTCTGCAACCCACAAATACTCTATTTACTATTTACCCTGATGCATAGTAAGGAAAAAGTAAACAGAAAACCGAAAGAAACAGCTAACTAAAATATATGTAACTACCAAATTTGACTGGGATTGTCAAGCACTCAAGTACCAAACTGATCGGCAAACAGACTAATAAGCCAGAAATCAACCCCGGGCTAGTGACAGCACAAGAAACTAAATAAACTCATGCACACATAAGGTTTACCCAACTTTCAAGTTGAATTCCACACAAATGTCAATTTAAAGTCATCAGCATTCAATATTCTAAAACTTGAACGAATCAGAGCAAGCATAATACAAAAGCCGCCACTTTTATTACAGACATGATATATTGCCGGTAAATAGTGTGATCAACAATGCAAATATGCTTTAAAAAGAAAATAAAATCCATTGGAACCTCGAACCAAATCCAGATTCTGATGTCAACACAAGTAGAGAGCAGATGCACGTAAAATTCGAAAAAAAGATGTAGCTAGCTAGGTCGAAATTAAGTGAAGAATAACATTTCGAAATTTGTGATTATCTTAGAGTTTTGAAGGAGATCGAATACCTAGTTGCGCGATTTCTCGTTCAGTTGAGGTGTAGCGCCGGCGCCGGGAAAACAAACGGAGTAGGTGGCGGCGATGGCTGGCTTCAGAGCTGTGACCTTCAAGTGGACTCGTCTCTTCGTTTTCTACTTGCGGGCTTCCAGTCACAACCAAAAATATAGACGAATTTATATTGGGCCTCAATGGGCTGGGCTTTGGGTCTGGCCTGATTTTTTACATTTGTATTGTATTCATGTCTCATTCCTAACCACGGTTGATTAGTTTGTAGGGCAATTAAAAATTGAAAGAATATTGAAGATCAATGATCTAAAAAAAATACTGGTGCTAATCGGGTAAAGAAAACCGGATTAAAAGATTATTTGGGAACTAATTCACATTAGTTTATAAGCCTATTAAAGTTACCTCATCTATTAGTTTTCTTTATTAGGGTTTTCCTATCCTTCTATAAATAGAGGTTGCTTATACATCATAACAAACACATCAAATATATCTCTCATTATTTCTATCAATTCATGTTATATTTTAGGAGAAATTAGGTGTTAATAAGATGCCCTTTAGATTTAAATCATATTATTATATGTACTTTAAAACGTATCAAATTATTTTTCATAATTATTCAATTTAGTCACCAGTCAATTAAAAATAATAAAGAATACAAAGATAGTAACACGAAAATATACACAATTATAACTCTACCCATCTATACAAAAATATTTACGAATACCCCAACTTTTATTTTGTTATACTTAAAGAAAAAATAGTTATATTTAATAAGACATGAAGGTTAAAAAGTTCAAAATGCCCTCATTTCATATCAGTGTTGCAAATTTCGGGCATAACGGCCACCGTGGCAGTGTCATGGTGCCGAAATGAACGTGGCTAGCACAATTTTCAAGTATCGTGGCATTTGTGGCGGATGGAATTATTTGTTTCTGGTTACCGGCCTCAAAAACCGTGGCACGGACCAAAGCCGTCTGGTTTCCCAATCTTAGAACCATATACCAGACCGGAGATCGTGGGTGGTCTGCCATGGTATCTGGTTCCAATCCAGTTTTCCAGGTGAGCAGTCTTGAACACCCCTAGTAGAGGGGTCTCGCTCGTAAAGGCAAACAAGGTTCCAGTTGGGATAATAGGGCTACCCCTTTAGGAATACCCTATTCGTCGAAATGGACGGCTTGTTGGCGCGTTGCGAGGGGCGTTTACGAGGACTCTTTTGGAGGACCAACATCTGACGGATGAGTTTCTTCTTCTTACTGCTCTTCTGGCCTTTTGCGTCAGGAACTTTCCATCTCCCGGAGACGGCTGTGAACGTCCTGGAGGTGCTTTTCTTGTTGGTCGAGGCGTTGTGAGACCTTTTCCATAAGTCCTTACACGTTAGCGATTTGACCTTTGCCTTCTTCAAGGTCGAGGAGGTAGTCTAATTTGTCCCACCAGCTCAAGGAGTCACCTAGGTCGACCGGGGGATTTTCAAAGGCACTTCCCCTGGCGGAGTCGATCATAAGATCGTCGGGGTCTTCTTCGGCTTATACAGATTTTCCAGTTAGGCTACCAAGGAAAGCAAATGTCTCGTCGGAGTCTTCTTCGGTTTATACAGATTTTCCAATTAGGCTATCGAGGAAAGCAAATGTCTCGTCGGGGTCTTCTTCGGTTTATGCAGATTTTTCAGTTAGGCTACCGAGGAGAGCGAATGTCTCGTCGGGGACCTGGTCTTGAGGTTCGTCGTCGACCTCTATGGAGCGGGCTAATTAAGCATTGATGAGCAGGCCTTAGAAGGGAGTGAGCGAAGTTCCTATAGCTTCGCTTTCTCTGGGTAACGGGGTCTGAATAGGCGGAAGCCTATCAGGAGGAGTAATGGCGTACTCCAGGGTGCTAATTTGCCGTTGGGGACGTCCTTCGCCAATTTGATCGTGAGGGCAATTACAGGCCACCATTCCCCAGCCAACCAGGTCGTTCGAGTCTGATTCGGGCGAGGAGCTGCATGGAACGGGGCAGACAAGGAGGCGGCGTAACGGCTTTGTTCCTTCGGTGTTGGATTCCAAAGAATCGAAAGTGTGCCTACTCAGGTCGCATCGGGATTCAGAGGGGGAAGCGCGACGGGACAAGGATGTGAGGTAATTTTTCGGGGTCCATGGTTGGTCCGCAAAAAATATGAGAGCGGTCGTTCAACGCTTAAGGTCGACGTGCCGGGTACACCCGTGGCAAGTCCAGTGAGGCGAGGCGGGCGGTGGTAACCGCATCGGGAGAAGGCTCGAATCACAGACACGCGGAGTCGGCGATCAGGGGGGGCTCCAGGGAGTGTTGCGCGACTAGGACAATAGGGCGACCGTCGGCAGTGGTGCGGTTGGTACGACGTTGGCAATCGCGGAAGCAAGGGCTCCAAGAGGCCCGTTCTTGGAAGATTGTAGTTGGTCGAATTCAAGTAGCAGCACAGAGTAGGAGGGAGAATTCCGGGCGGACACGACGATAACAAATGTAGCGATGCGAGC
>JAYMTP010007553.1:0-10878 GCA_036897365.1 Geranium brycei | reverse complement strand
ATATAAGTTATTATTTATATTTAATACAATTTGAAAATCAAATAGTAATTTTTTTCATTTATTTTAACGATGTTAAGGTAAAATTACACTCAAAAAACGTTTTTCACAATGAATTGAAAACATGGCATTGTTGACCGTAGTGAACTGGAATTTTCCCTTGGTGTCGCTAGAAGAGGGGCAGGGAGGATAATCTCTGGCAAGTGGTCGTCAATCTTAACCGTCGTGACTACAACTTCGAGATTGTTTACTAGATTTGGCTAAAACCCAGGAGGCCAGTTTCTCCCACAACGTCATCTACGCTAGGAACTTGTGCGAGTGGATGTTTTAGTTGACGAGTTCGTATATGCGCCATCATGGGACAATTTCTCTCGCAGCCACCAATCGCAATAGAAATTTATACAAAATCTGAAGAAAAAAAAGCGCTTCTAGAAGAAATCATGAAAATGGTTTGTGGAAGCAGTTTGCCTCTTTATCAAACTATAAACTAGACTACAAATCTAGATCTAAAAATTAATAAAAATTCTAATACCCATATACAAATCCAACAATGAAGCATCGTTTTTCCCGAAATCCTTAATTCCATCGCATTTGCTTCACTGATCAATTTCTAAAGAAAGAAAATTGGTTCTCATCGACCCTTCCTCTTCACCGTTCTTGTTCACAACCTACTCCAGTGCTGAATTAGGATTTGCATCGAGCGACGACAAAGAATTAGAGGTAGAAATTTGTCGGTGAGATGCGTCGACGAATAATCCAGTGGATGAGGTGCATGACTTGGGTCGGTTTTCTTGGGTTAGTTTATTAATTTCAGCGCCTGGATGTTGCTCGGTTTAGAGGTTTGAAATCATGTTTGTGGGCACCAATTCCTCTCCGTTGGGGCTATCCTCGTGTTGGACCTCTACCAAGAACCTCTGGAGCTGATCGACGTTCATGAGAATTCTCCTTCTCGGGGTAAGTCTCTGGTGGCTCGGTGTGAAAAAGACAGACATGAGGGGTAATGGGTCATTACGAACAAAAGTATGGGTATTTTAGACATTAACCTTTCAGATCAACGTTGTTATATACGTTGCAAAAATAATAAACCATTAGAGCATTTTTTATTTTGCAAAATAAGAGAGTACAGTAGGTTATTGCTAAACTATGAAAGTAAACATGTTCTTCTCATTTTCCATATATTTTATGAAGTTTGGGATATACCTATTATTTTACATATGTTAATATTAGATTGTAACCCTCGTTAAGAGACTTATTGAAAAATGTTTAGGTGTCATCTAATTTTTTAATGGAGAAATGTATAAATGCATAAAGGGATAATGATAGTTTATTACACCTTACTATCACGAAATGACACTTTCATGCCCTAACTATTTTTCTCTCTTTTTTAGTGCCTTAACAATTTTTTTGTGACAAACTACTTATAAAATGCCTAAAATATTCATGAATTAATGAATCAAAATTGAACTGGTTCAATTTGGTTTAAGAACCAAAAATTGAATTGGTTCAATTTAATTACAAAAAATTAAAATTAAAATTAGTGAAATTACAATTGTTATTCTCTTCTTTAACCTCTCGCTCCTCTCTCGCCTTTCTCCCTCTTCTTTGCATTAGGGTTCATATTTCTCCCTCTTATATTTTCTAGCATTGATTTTGGGTATTGTTTCATTTTCCATTTTCATTCTCTATAGGCGAGAGAGGAGCGAGAGGTTGAAGAAGAGGACAACAATATAATTTCACCAATTTTAATTTTAACTTTTTGTAATTAAATTGAACTGGTTCAATTTTTGGTTTTAAAACCAAATTGAACCAGTTCAATTCTGATTCCTTAATTCAGGGGTATTTTAGGCATTTTATAGGTAGGTTGTTACACAAAAATTGTCATGGTACTAAAAAGAGAGAAAAATAGTTAGGGTATGAAAGTGTCATTTCGCGATAGTTAGATGTAACAAATTGTCATTATCCCATACATAAATGTGGAAATGTGTTTAGTTGGGCATAATAAGTTCTTTTTAGGGGCAATCTCACAAAAATGCACACTAAATTATAGTCCAATATCAAATATGTGCACCGAGGTGTACTTTGCTCTCCCGAGGTCACTAAACTTTCATTTTGTCTCACGGAGCACAACTTCATTAACTTTTAGTTAAATTCATTTATAAAAACTAAATTTCACCTCTTTTGTTTTTAAATTTTCAATTTGTCTCTCAACCCACTTCTCTCCTACCTTGTCTCCAACGACCATTTTTCGGTGATGAACCTGGGAGACAAGCAGTCTCAGCAACATAAACTCAAGTTCTTCAGTCAATTTTCTTCTTAGATCATAAAAAACCCTATAGCTAAGCAAAAAACTTCCCAAACACATAAATTCAATATATTTGCTCAAAATTTTCTCAAATCATAAGAAAAAACAAATACATAGTCGCAAAGATGTGCCATTCCAATTTCTCATCTTTAGTAAGAAAAACCAAACTCTGCAATAATTTAACAAATAAACAACACAAAAATTCCTTTAATTTTTTTCTTAATCTCCTCCATTTCCTTTCAGGGGTGTGACTATGACCCTTTTCCCGGCGACCCACCCCGATGGAGCCTCAATTTCACTCCGCCAAACTCGACATGCTCTTTCGTGACCCTAAAGAACACCAAGAACCTCCCGTCCGTGAGCTCCTCGGCGACCACACCCTCCCACTAAGTGACAGGTGTCGTTCTCGTCGCCGTCGAGCTCGAAGTCGTTCTTAGCCACCTTCGGAGGCGGCGGCGGGTGTAGCAGCGCTACAATGGGGGTCTTGTGGAGGAGGATGGTCCCAACGGCGTTGAAGGTGAGATTGTTGTGCTCGATGAGAAACTTGGCGGGGTCATTGGTGACGAGGCAGAGGAGTGTGCTGGCGAAGATGGAGTCGCACCATTGTTGATTGAGCGAATCTCGACCTTGGCGCCAAATCTTAGTTGGGGGTCAGAGACGATTTTCAGTGTCATTACGATGGTCTAGAATTTTCCTGTCTTATGATTGTTTGTCTCCTAGTCATAGAATTAGAACATGGTCTTTACAGAGCCGACTCAATTGTTCTTGAGGCCTAAAGCAAAAATGATTAATAGACTATTATTTTAAGCATTAGTTCTTAAAATGGGCTTAAAATATTAAAACTTGGGACTTTTTTTTTATCATACTTGGACTTTAGTTTTTAGGTAGGCTTAAAACATTTGCTTCCTTTGTTTTATGGACGAGACGCCCCTGGGTGTTTATGTTGTTGAGACTACTTGTCTCCCAAGTACATCGTCGGAAAAAATGGTCGTTGGACACAAGTTGAATTATATAGATTTGAAAATTTTAAAACCAAAGTGTGACGATTTAGTCTTTTACAATAAATTTAATTGAAAGTTATTGAAATTGTGTTCCGTGAGACAAAATGAAGTTTAAGTAAATTCATGATAGCCAAGTAACCTCGGTACATCTATTTAATATTGAGATGTAATTCAACATATTTTTTCGAGATTACCTTTTTTATTCTTAAAATAAATTGGATTGCGTTTTTCTTATTCAATTTATTACAACCATTTTAGTAAAGTTGTGCGATTTAAGCCGAAATATAGAGGGTCGTCTAAAAATTCATCAACTAGATCAAATTACCAATATTTAAAGACAAGATTACTCCATCTGTACCTTAATTATGTATGCAATCAACCATTATAAACTATAAAAGGATTTCCAATATTTACACATGGATTAAGTTTTTTATAAAGAAAAGTTGAACAACAAAACAACTGCACAGGTAAGTTGGTCTTAAAATAAAGAATGAAGAAACAAATTAAAAACAATTTAAATTCTGTAAAAAGCAAAGAGGGAAATAAAAGCTGTCGGTAAGACCGTTGACTGCTGAACCAAACACGCAATCCTAAAGCACAGTAAAATATTGATTAAAGTAATTAATGTGATAAGGTTTATTACTTACGCAAAGAAGAGCTATGATCCTCTGCGTCGCCAGAAGTGTTCAGTTGCATGATGCGACAAAACAACTTTCATTAATATCGTTTTGGTTCTTTTCTTTTCAGTTGATTGTAACTTATAATGTAAAGACAGTGAACAATAATATACTAGAGCAGTACTCTTCCTATTAATAATAAACAACCAAAGAAAGGGACATAAAACATAGGGTTTAGCAATTGATACGTTAGCCTGATTTAACCCAAAATTACATAATAAGATTAGCACAAACATCACTTGTATGTATCTGCTAATTTTAGTGGCAATAGTTTCAAATATCTGAAAAGGGAATAATTTGAATTTCTATAAATAAAAAAATGTTTTAATATTAGCTTTTCATCTTGAGTAATTACAACCGTGACTAAAGTAGAACAAAATCAAATTTATTAATTAACTTTTGACAATATAACTTTATTAATTAATAATATTTTTCATTGATTAAAAAATTATTTTAATTAATTTTGATATTTTTTTATACGTACAAGGAATCATCTCTTATTGTAATGAGTATTAACATAATCTAAATGTATACTACCAAACTCAAAACAAAATGTATAATATTATCTAAATATTATGAGAGATTCTTTTCCATAAGGGTTCAAGATCTACATGCAGTTTCACGACACACATTTCAATTACTTGTGAAACTGGCATTTCTCAATTTTATACAAACTGCTGAAACATTTGGATTTGAAAAAATATGAGTCAGGCTCGTGTAGTATTGTAACATGTAGCATTGGAGATGAACAATAGTCAAATATAAATTATTTGAGCAGTTAAGCAACTACCGATCTAATATATATGCATCTGGAGCGCATATATATATATATATATATATAGGGAAGCATTCGGCTGAGAATCAATTATGGTGTGAGAACATGAAAATCATTGGACAATCACTTATTTTTGTTGGACATTCATTTATTTTCAATAGCCAAAGTCTTTCCGTTGGACATTCACTTTCATTGGATATCACCATTTTCATTGGACATTCACTTATTTCTATTAGACATTCACTTATTTTCAATTACCAAAGTCAGTTCTCACGTTCTCACAAAAGGGTTTGGTTCTCACCTGATTTGTCTCCTCTATATATATATATATAGTTGTTATTATTATGTTGCTCAACCATTTTTGTTTGGTTGTTTGTTCTACCCAAACTTGGATTTCAAATTCACCTGCCACATAACAACCATTGACCTTGTCATTTTAGGGATAAAACGTAGGCAAATATATTATTTTGATCAAATATGCACACAATTTTAATCAACAGAAAATGCAAATCATATATTGAGACATTTATTTTTACTACCAAAGCTTTACTCATTTAAATGGTCAAATGTTTGAATGTGCGATATTGACATGATTCAAATCATGAAAGCAATGTAAAAATTACCATTTTAAGTAAAGAAACATATCAGCTCACAATTTAACTAATTTTCAGAATGCAAATTAATACGAAAATTTTAAATTACTCTTATAAATTTGCCAAAATTTTTTGTTTAGAATGCAATGAAAACTTTAATATTTAAAGAGAGATTTAAAACTCTAAAACTTCACTAGTCATGTTATTTTCATAATTTTAATGAAATCCTGACGTTTGGGTACTATTTTTTTTTACAAATATATAAGGGTAATTTGTTTATTTTATTATATTAATGTACATCATAAATATTATTCGGAGTAATGAATTAACGTTTGTTTACTTAAATGTGGTAAATTGTAAAGATTGAAAATTAAGGGTGATTTTTTGCCGTTAACCTTCAAAAATTAATTTATTTATGTGATTGGGATGTAAACGAGTTGAATCCAGTTAAGTTGCTCGAACTTGATTCGTTAAATATTCGGTTCGAGTTTGTTATAATCGAGGTCGAGTTGAATTCAATTTCGAGGTTGAGCTTGTTTAATAAACAAACTGAGTTTGAGCCAGTCCCTTTAAGTCCCGATAAGTTTGCTAGCCGGCTCGTTAATATTAATTAATTATGTATTTGTATTAATATAATTTTATCTTTTAATAAATATTTATAACGAATTAGACGATCTGAATTGAGTCGAGCCGATATCGAGTTGGCTCGTTTAGTAATTAATGAATCATATAAATTATTTAATATTAATTTATAATTTTAATAAATATTTGTATTGAAAATTAATCAAATCGAGTCGAGCCGAGCTCAACCTCTAGCTAGTCTATTTTCTTTCGAGCCGAGCTTTATGGCTCGGACGACCCCGAGCCGAACTCTTCTTTCACGAGCCAAGCTGAAACTTGTCAAATAGAGCCTCGATTCGGGTCGTTTACTCCCTACCCATAAAACAAAACACAACTAGCAGTGTTATAAAAATAATAGATGCTAGTCGGCTATAGAAGGTCTTCTAAGGACTAATAAAAAATTAGCCAACAAATAAATTAGATTAAGAGATTAATAAAAAATTATAAATAATAAATTAAGGACTAGACGAGGCTTATCGGAGGTAGGTCCGATTTTGATTGGTTGGTAGATCGGTACTGGGAGGGAACCGGAGTTCTCTGGCGTTGGTGGGCAGATTCATGCAAGCATACCGAACTAGGGGGTCTTGGCTTTTTTAGGCTTCAATACGTCACATGGGTGTCCCATTGGGATCAGTACTGGGAAGAAACGAGGGGTCTCTGGTGTCGATGGGTTGACCCAGGTAAGCCCAATGAGCTGAGAGGGTTTAAATTTTTAAAGATTCACGACTCCCATATTGATTGCAGAGTTGATCGAGGAAGCTGGTTTAAGGCGGTCTGCAGCAAGATCACGGGGTTTCTCCATCTGTATGAGGTGGAGGCCGTGACTCTGTTGATGCTAACTGGTTCGAGTCGATTGGTCTCCGGGGTTATCATGGATGCTTGATTAAAGCATTCTGCAGCGAGATCACATGATTTCTCCATTCGTATGAGATGGATGTCGTAACTCTACATGATGTTAGACGAGTAGAGCTGAACAACTTTGGAGAAATCATTAACGAAGGGTGTTGCGTACTATTCACTATCGGAATATGTGTTCGTCTTCCTTTTGCTCTGTATCAAATGGCTCACGAATTGACGAAGTTTGTTTTAACTAACAATTAGCTGGGATTATGGTGAGGGATCTGTCCCACCATCTGTAGCTTCAGCTGTCCGGCTTTATGCCGAGTTAGTTGCTATTTAATCAATAAATTCGTTTTTCCCTCAAAAAAATAATTAATGAATTTTCATTAACCAATTTAATATTAACATTAATTATAAATAAATTACTGATTTTGAGTTCATTATTTATGTATGCATTTATTTCTATTAATGATACTTTATTTGTATATTTTGCATTAATGAGATTTTAGGTTATTTAAATTTTGAATTAAAAGCCACGCTCTAATAAATTCAATGGTCAGTTTTGAAATTAAATTTCATTTCTATTAATGATACTTTATATATATGTATTTTTTCCATTAACGAGATTTTAGGCTATTTAAATTTTGAATTAAAAAGCCACGCTCTAGTAAATTCAATGGTCAGTTTTGAAATTAAATTTCAAAATATTTTTAATTAACTAACTTCCTTATGTTGAATGAAGACGTTAATTAACATCTTCATCAAGCTATGAACACCGAATTCTTGATTGAAAATTTCATTATATTCTACTCATGGAAAATTTTACTTTTTGAAATATCATATCAACGGGCAAGAGAATATTTTTCGAATATTTCTTATAACAATAAAACAAATAGAAATAAAAATAACTATAATTTTTTTAAGGTAAAAACGAATTTTATTAATTAAATAACAACTAACCCGGCATCAAGCTAAACAACTGAAGCTACAGATGGTAGGACAGTCCCCTATAATAAAACAAATAAAAATAAAAATAACTATCATTAGCAACATCAATTTTCTCCAAATTTTCCAATTAAAATTAGATAATTGGCTCTTATTTTTGAACATCAATGAAAATTCTAAAGAAAATTAAGTAGAAAGAGGATGTTATGGGGAATCTTAATTCAAAACAAAATTAAATATTTTTGCAAAAATTGTGGGCATTAGTTTCTATATAACTATTATTAATACATTTCTAAACGAAAAGTTCGCAAGTGCAAATCAATCAAATAACTTTGTGATTTTTTTTTGAACTACCAGAACACCTTCATTAATTCAAATCATTGATAATACAATCATAAAACCCGTAAGGGACAGACCCCTCTCCCAAGTGCCAATCAGACCCTGAAAGAGCCGCCCTACCTAACACATGAGCAACCCTGTTCGCCGACCTTCGCACAAACTGGACTTTTACTTCCTCAAGATTCGAAAGTAACATTCTGCAATCCCCGATCAAGCCACCCCGTAGAGCCAACACCGACCTTCCTCCATTCACCTCCTCCACCACCCCTTTACAATCCGACTCCACCACCACCTGTCACCAACCTCCCTCCAACCCCCTCCTCGAGACCTCCCTCACTCCCCCAAGCCTCCATGGAAGCCAGATCAACAATACCCCTACCCGCTATCGCACTCGCTGACTCAACCGACCCATCCGCTTCCCAAACCCCCCACCCAATCCCAAACCGTCTATCCTCCCCTGCCACCACCCCGTCCACGTTCACCTTTCTCCACTTCTCCATCGGACCAATGCCACTTCAACCACCTGTTCGCACCCCCAAACCGCCACCCAGTCCTCCCTGACCCCATCGCTAACGGGAGTAAAGCACTTCTATTGAAACTAGCGCCTCTCCACACCACATTGTTCCGCATTCTCCATATTGCCCACAACAACGCTCCCACAAGATCAAACCTCTCCGTGCCCACCGCCACTGCCAGCGACCCCACCCTTTCCCCCATCAATCCACCCCAACCCCCACCCCCCACGAGGCCTCCCATCTCCCAAACCCCCGAATATGAAAGCAATCGAAGAAAAGATGGAGTGAAGACTCACCTTCCAAATGACAGAAAGGACAAAGAACGTCCACACTAACCCCCTTGTGTGCAAGATTCATCTTAGTCGGGAGACATTGCGCCATTGCCCGCCACACCAGCAACTTCACCTTAGGCGGCAGATGAAGCCTCCAAATCTTCCCCCATACTGACAAACGATGATCCGACATCCACAACCCATCCTTCCTCAACTGATAGCGATACACACTTCTTACCGAGAAACACCCTTTCTGTTCCATCCTCCACCACCAGCCGTCCCCAAACGATCCTATGCTTCGGGAGATACTCAGCACCAGGTCGCGATCCTTTTCATTGAGGACCCTCTCCAGTTGCTGATCATCCCAATCGTACCTTCCCGCCTTCAACAGCGACTGCACCTGCATCCCCTCCAGGTCCGGATGCTCAGATGTAACATTTGGAAAGTCGTCTGGAAGCCAAGGTTCGTGCAACACCGAGAACTCGCCTCTCCCTACCCTCCGTCTCGCTCCCATCCTCACCACCTCCCTACTTTCCTGAATGCTATGCCATACGTAACTCGGATTAGTTCTGATACCTGCATCCAAAAAACTAGAATTTTTGAAGTACCGCGCCTTGAACAACCGAGCTACCAGGGAATTAGGCTCCGTCAATAACCTCCACCCCTGTTTCGCCAACATGCTCAAATTAAACTCCCGTATTCTCTAAAAACCCATCCCCCCGACTCCTTATGCCGACACAGCCCTTCCCAGCTCCTCCATACTATACCCCGACCCTGCTTCATACCATTCCACCAATATCTCGCATACATGACCCGAAGGTCCACCATCAACCCCTCCGGTAAAAGGAACACATTCATCATATATGTAGGCAGCGCTTGAACAACAGCCTTGAGAAACACCTCCTGCCCCGCTTTGGACAACATCCGACCATCCCAACTGGCTATCTTCCTCCGTACCCTGTCTTTAACAAAACCCAAAGCCGCTGCCCTCGATCTCCCCACCATATTCGGTAATCCCAGATACGTCGCCCCTTCCTCCGTCACCCGGAACCCTAACGTTTGAGCCACAAGGTCCCGAGTGACCCCCGCGGTGTTAGGACTGAAAAACAGAGAACTTTTAGCACCATTCACCTCCTGCCCCGATGCCTCACCGTATATTGTAAGAATCTCCTTTACTCTCGCCGCCTCCAGTGCATTAGCCCTACAATACATGATGCTGTCATCAGCAAAAAATAAGTGAGAGATCACTGGCGCCCCCCGAGCCACTGCTATCCCGTGGACAAGCCCCTGTGCCTTGTAACGACCTATTAAATTCGACAGCCCCTGAGCACAAATAAGGAAAAGGAATGCCGATAACGGGTCCCCCTGTCGCAACCCCCGCGTCGGCACCTCCATTGGTAGACCCTGACCACTAGTTGTGATCGTATACCGCACCGACGTTATACATTCCCGTATCAGACCGACTCATCGCCCATTAAAACCCATTCCCAGCATCATACGCGTGAGAAAACGCCAATCAACCCTATTATAGGCCTTCGACATATCCAAATTCACTGCCATTAAACCCTCTCGACCTCTGCTCTTCCGACGGATGTGGTGCAAGATCTCGAAGGAAATCAAAATATTATCCGTTATATGACGCCCAGGCACAAACGCACTCTGATTCTCTCCAATCAGCTGCGCCATAATACGACTCAAGCGGGAGGCCAGCACCTTAGCAATGGTCTTGTAGAAAACATTGCAAAGCCCGATAGGACGAAGATCGGCTACCGTAGTAGGGACATTCCTCTTTGGTATAAGAACGATATTCATATCATTAGTACCCTCAGGCAGTCTCCCCATCTCAAAGAAAGCCCGAACCGCAGGTACAACATCATCTTTGAGAATACCCCAATGCCCCTGATAAAATCTCGGGTTCAAACCATCCGGTCCCGGGGCCTTCTCTGGTGCCATATCTAAAATAGCGCATCTTACCTCCTCCTCCGAAATTGGCCTGAACAG
>JAYMTP010007552.1:0-10878 GCA_036897365.1 Geranium brycei | reverse complement strand
AATAATAATAATAATAATAATAATAATAATTATTATTTTGACAGGTGGATTTCTTGTGTTCGTTCAAAAGTACACAAACTATGGATAAATTTCTTATGCAGTAGTAATAGCCGACTAGACTAACAAGTGTTATTCCAGAAGCGAAATATGCCATCATCATAGAACATAAAATCAAAAGAGAGCTCGAAATCAAAATCAAAATTTATTGTTACCTATTGTATATCGTCTAAAAGGGTTAGGATCCAAATTAAATATCTTATTTAATTTCATGTTCAAATGTTAAATATGTTTGCAGCGCCTAACTTTAACAATTAATATTTTAATAAAAAATCGATTCCATAACACAGAATTATTATAATTGTCATGAGGTTTCAACTATGTAACATATAAATTTAATTTTTTATACAATAATTTTTAATTGAAAAGAATATATAACCTAAGTAGTTTATAACAATTAAATTTTAAATTACTTACGCTGCTATATTTTGATTAGAGCTATATCATCTAAAAGTATTCATAAATGATATCTGTTTATCAAAATATTTCACAAATTATGCAATCTAATTAAAAATTGATTCTATCGTAATACATCACAAAAAGCACCATACGTGACTCCTGTCTTTTTCGTTTCTTTGTGCATCTCTGGATTTTAGTGAGTCGGTTATTTTCAAAATAACTGATCCGATTTTTATGGATGCAAAATGCAATGAATATTAATGAAAGGTTAGAACATTTCAATCTCTTCAATCATCAATATTATATATAAAAGGAGTAATGTTGTAGTCTATTAATTTTTGTTGATTCTGTGAGCGACAATGTATATGTGATTTTGTGGTTTTGTTCATGTGATGCTATATGGCATGTATCATCTCCTCAGATTTACCTTCAAGGATTGGAAATTCTCTGATTGGGTTCTCAAATTCGAGATCGTTTCGATTCTGCGGATTGCGATTTTGGTAGCGGAGAGGTCTACGCCAGCGTGACCAATTGGCCCTGCAATCGGAAGAGTTGGAGGGAGGAAACGAAGGACATTGGTGGTAATGGTTGGTTAGCCCTTGATTTTCTCTGCTTCGCTCTATTTTACAAATTGTATTATTAGGTTGTGTTTTGTTGATGCAATTTTTTTGTTTGATATTCAGATGAGTCAAGTTCTGCTACATTACAATATTTATATATAGGTTTTGAAGTTTACCATGCTGAGAGAAATACACACTTTTGGTTAGTGATGCTGAATAGTCTCATGTTGAATTATATTTGATTTATCTTTTTAATCAGGACAAGGGGGGCTGAGTCACCTCCTGTTGAACTGATATCATATGTGCTCAAAGTGCTGATGTAAAAGAGGACAATCTTTGCAGTGGTTTTGATGCTTCTCTGCATATTGACTATTCCTTGCCCGTAGTACCTTGTAGCTTCTAGAGAGATTTTAATATAGTTGTAAATTTGTATTCAAATACTTTTTGATGTTCTATGCACTATGTTCATTGGGTCATCATTTGAGTTCATGTTTCAATTGTGAATGTAGTTTTGTGGTGAAAATTGATGGTTTTATGTATATGAGGGAATGTTTATTCTCTAGAGAGTTACAGGATTGATCAATCTGAATAGTTTTAAAAATTAATTTTAAGTGAGTTCGAGTAATTTATCTCATTGTTTATTTATCTCAGGTTTTCCATCCAAATTTTAACGGTGTTAGGGCAAAGTGTAAGAAAAACACAATTAGTTAATCCCATTTTAAATTTTTTATTATAGTTGGGGCAAAGTGTAAAATGAGCCACTACAGTATGGGTATACTGTAATTAACCCTTAATATAATTGTCAAAATATTTCATGTAACTCAAATAAAACAAAATTCTCCATCTATTTCGAGATACTCAGTATTGTGTATTACTTTCGTTAGTAAATCATATGTAATATTTGAGGGTTACATTTCACTTCATACAATAATATATTCGATTGTCCACAAATAATGTGTTCCTCATCAGAAAATTGTGCATGTTGCATCTTTAGTATTTAATTTTAAAAACTGTAAATAATAAGTTATTATGAATTTCCTTGAATCAGTTTAATCATTTATTTTTTGGTGTTTTAGAGTAAAGTTATGATTAAACAAATAAATGTATCATATAAATTACAAAATTTCAGAAAATAAATAAAATTTGGTCACGGATAGGGAACAAAAGAAAATAATATAATTATTTTTAAGTATAATGCACTCATTTGACAAATACGAAACCGATGTGCAAATACTAAAACTTTTATTTGCCATTTTTGGAACCTATAATTACGAGTTCTTTCTCAAATCTATTACCACAAACAAAATGTAATGGTTGTTACAAGAAGAGTTGTCGGGAGAGGATACAACGCACCAATATTGAAACTCAACTATACCCAATTTAACATGGTAGTTATAGCCTCGAGTAAACAAAACTTGGAATTGACATTTGGTTATAATTTTCTATGTAACTTACCAGCAGTTTTAGTGTTTGTTTGGTAGTGATGATTGACCCTTAAATTTATTATGGCGATGGTTAACTTGCTACTTCAAAAATATACATCCACATAATTACATGAGGTTACTGGAACCGTTCACTTAACAACAAATTTATTCACACATGCTCGCGTCAAAAATTTCAATCAACTTCAAATAAAGACCCACCGCTGTTTCTTGAGTTCTTTCTCGTAGTAATCACATTTGCTGGAACAATACAATCTGAGTGTTTCTTGTTTATATTGCGATACAACAAAACGGTTACACATTCTCCATTTGTAAAAATTTTATTTTCTTTTTCTTTTTTCTTTTGTGCTCGCTGATTGCATAAACAAATGTGTTTACTAATTGCATGGAGCAGTTACATTGCGTCGTTTCAAATTTTATTGAAATGTGAAGAGAGACAAAAACATTGACAATGCATTGTACCTAAATTATGGTTATGAATTCGGTCGTGACATTTCGATTAACTATTATAAATTCGGATAGTACACGTTTAACAACTGCTGATTAATGATGTATCCACAAGAGAGAAAAATATTTAACGCCAATGGTGCAGTTTCTATTAATTCTCTTCCTCATGACATTCTGGCTATGATTTTATCGGCGGTGGCCTGCGAGTCAGTAACCGATCTTGCATGTGCAAGGCTTTGAACAGGGCATCAATTGATGAATGTGTTCTAAAAAGCGCGTCCATTCAAAAATTATGTATTGATCCCTTCGAAGTAAGTCTTGAGGGTGCTGAATTTTTCAGTATGTGCATTTAGAGTGGAAACCAAAATGCTTTGTATGTTCAAGGCATGTTTGAGTTTTTTAGCTCTTGTGGTATTTAGACTGTCTGATTTAAAGTATTTGGACACTATTAGACATTGCAGAAATAGTGGATACCCATCAATTAAGCAGTGTCAAGAGAGTGCAAGAAAGATGATTCAAAGTTGGTGGATCAGGCTTGGTTTAATGAAGTCGATGGTTGATAGCATTCTTGCAACAAGAACCACTCCCTGTATCTACTGTGATGTGTATCTCAGTAAAAAACGTGGTTGGGAGTATGATCTGGATGAAGACGAAAATGCTGAATGCTGTTGTAGGTGGGAAAGGGAGGTGT
Organism: Geranium brycei; assembly: GCA_036897365.1. Lineage (NCBI taxonomy): Eukaryota > Viridiplantae > Streptophyta > Magnoliopsida > Geraniales > Geraniaceae > Geranium > Geranium brycei. The sequence continues at coordinate 7,282 of JAYMTP010007552.1, read as the reverse complement.
AGAGGTTTGTTAACCAGATTCGAAACCCCTGGTTTGATGAAGTCGATGATATACAACACTCATGCCAAGCACCGTCCCCAATAGCAACTGTGTGGTGTATCTTGGAGATTAAATGGTTGGAAATTTGAATTGAGTGAAGAAGAATTTGCTAAGTGCTGTTGAATGTAGAGGTGAAGGTGCACAAGTTATTAAGATGGTTTCTATATCTGCATAACGACAAATAATTAACAAATACTGTATTGTATTTTATCTTTTGTTGTTCCGATACTATAGCGAACGAATACTCGTAATATCAAGAAAACGAAATTGATTGTTTTAATGGTTGGGTAATGTGTAATCGCAAGAGTTGTCATTTACTTGTGTGGCTGTGAAGTGTCACTTTGATTTAATTTGAGACAGTTTACTTTTAATTTATGAAGTTGTTGGGTGTTTTAGCAATTAGTTGGTACGTTTTAAATTTTTTCAAATTTATTATTTTATTTTTTAAAATTATTTGCCAAAAAAATGAATTCAACTGAATTGCTGCATGCATTGCCTCATAATGTATGGAGATAGCATACAGTTATTAATTAACGGTTATTTCTCGAGCTACGTTAGTTCTATGTATATGGAATGTAGTAACTAGATTTCTAATCTATATTTATATTTACATTATATATAAAGGAGTAGAAAAATTGTACACGTTGCAACTTCGTTATTCATTTTTTAGTGTTCCTTATTCAGTTTTTATTATGTTTTTGCTTTTGATAAGTCACTTATTTAAAATTTTATTGCTCCTGTTTCTACAGGTATGTGAAATGAATGTTAAGACTCAATTATAAATATAATAATCCTTATATCAATATATAACATATATAAAAAGCTTGTGTTTATATGCATTTATTGTACAATCACGTGCTTGTTGCTTATACAATATTGCCACTAGAAATCAGATGTGCAAAGAAAACTAAAATAGTCCCTCTTCAGTCTTTGCATAGGTTTGACAATCAGTCTAAACATTTTACTAAACAATTTAAAATTAAATATGCATCGTGCGTTATGTCAAGTCGCATATTTTTAACTCAAACTGCATATTACAAAAATTGTACAACGGTATGAATTGGGGTTTCACACCTCATACAACAAGATAAATGACGGGTGCTCTGTTTATGGTAGCGCATTTAGTAGCATTGATAACGTATAAGTATATACGAAAAAATTGTATATTTTAGTATTTCAAGTTTGAATTTTTAACATGGATAGCAATCAACAAGATTGTGTTTTGTTCAAAAATTTAATCTAAACGCATAGTGCACGTAAATCGAGTACAAACAGTGTTATAAATATTAGCGTCTATTGTCGATAATGCAGCAATATTAAGAAATTTTTAATACCTACGAGTGAATACGCAAAAATTATCTTACATACCAGTCAAATACCATTCAAATATTACAGTAAAAATCGATTTAATTTAATTACTACTAATTAAAACCATTTTTACCAATTAATTCTGATAAAATTTAATTAATTTGGGCTTAATCCAATCGTATTCATTCTATAATACTTAATTCAAATTGAAATTTAGTTATAAATTATAAATTTTAGATTATAGATAATAAATATCATTAGTTTTCCATATAATTTAAAAATCAAATATTTTCGTTTAAGTTATAACTCTAATACTACAAATTTGAAACACTTTTTAGATCATAAATTTTCTATTTCATTAATAATAAATAATAAATGTCATCAATTTCCATTAAAATTGTAAACTAACTGACGGTAATGTTATATAAAAAAAATTGGCAATAACGACTGTGTGTAAACGCGAAGGGTTGTAACCAACGACGTTAATTGTACTCGTGTCAAAAAGGTTGCAATATTAACTTTCCCAATTCAATCTTTTCCTAATACATTCACAAACCTTCACAAATTCTAGCCCTGTTTTATGACTGAGCAAAATTAGGGGTTTTTTCTCAAATCTCTTCAAAATTTCTTCGAATGTCGTCTTCCATTAAGAGGCGAAGTTCGCGTATCAGAAATCAATGCGGTCCAAGACCAAGATACAGCGAAAAATCAACATGGTTTTCAAGAAATCTGGTAAAGTATACTAGCAACTTCGAATCTCTGATTTCGGATAGTGACAATTCCGATTTACAGAGCGTCTTTGGGATGCATGCAGTGAGTTTGATTTTTGTTTGGTTTCTGATTTCAATTCTTCTATTCCCGGTCTATATTAAAGGCTAAACATGCATGCAATTTCTCAAAAAAAATTTATGATGTTGGTAACAGTTAGTATTGTTCGTGTTTAGTGCTCACCATTCGAGTGTTTCTCTGGTTATAATTGTTTTATTGTTGTGTTTGAAGGGTGAGATCTCTGATGAAGGTTCTCACAAGAGGGGAAAAAACCCCCCAATATGTTATCGCACAGTCGACAAGTTTCAGTCCAGAAATGCTGTGTATGGCTCTAAATCCTGTTCTAAACGTTGAACAGAGAAGAGTTGCTACAGTGGATGGCTCTAAATCGTTATGCAAATAATAATAATCATAAAAATATTCGTTTCATCAGATTAAATTTGGGAACTTAGATGTTATTTTGATATATAGCAATGGTACTTTTCGTTTTTCATAAAGAGAAGGTTAAATGTCTTCATTGTAAAAATTAATTTTATCAATCCATACCTTGGCAGATTCTGGATGATACAAATAGTGTTGGTAATTATAATACAGAAGATTGTCACGATGGGCAAACAGAAAACAGGAACCACATGGTTAGTGTTTGTGTTGTGGATATTTATTATTGTGAAGTCTTGTTATAGATGTACCACATTAATTTTTATGCTTATGATTTCATTTTATTTATAAGTGTTATTGGTCAGCAGAAGTTAGTGTCTAAAACGACAATCTTGAAACAAAGTATTATCTTGGGGACAAAATATGATCTTTTTAACCAAAATTACATTTTATTTTTACCGTACAAAAAAGTTATAGTTGATTTTCCCATCTTTCGTTCTGGTCAACGGAATTTGTCATGCGATAGATACCAAAACAGATATAAATAACATTTGTCAACTTCGCTCTTTCCTTTGTCAAGCGACAGATTCCCTTTTCATTCCAATCCCTATGCATCGTAATTGAAAGCATCTTTTACTGGTCCCTATTTCAGTATAGGAAAAGAAATCCCTCATGATCGTAGTTGCAAACAATTTATGCTTAAAATTGGTAGTTAAATCCAGAAATTGAAAACAAAAAATTGATGCCAGCATATAGGAAAACCTTACTTTCCCCTTTATTACCTTGAAAATCACTCTAAAAACATAGAGTTCTTAGCTAAATATCTTATATAATGCACTTTCTCAAGGGTCTGCTTTTCTTTGCATAAATCTGGGATTTTTTACACAATTTATTATGTATAACAGTGTTAATCAGACAGTGTTAGATTAAATTTCTATGTTGTAAACATTAATTTAATGAATCCATAACTTGGCAGACTCTGGATGATACAATTGGTGTTGGTGTTCAGAATACAGAAGGTGATCATAACGGACAAATAGCAGACAATACCCACATGGTTAGTGCTATTGTTGTGTATAGTTGTTATAATTATAAATACATTAATATTTAAATGTCGTAGTATTTTACAGATAAAAACATTTGGAGATAGTATATGTGGTGAACAAACAAATCTAGAGGAGTCTGGGAACATTTCTACAAAAAGTATTAATCTTTCTTTAATAACTTCGTGATTTTGTTTTGTGTTTTTAAATTATTCAAAAAACATCTAAGTTAGAAAATTTCTTAGAGGGAAGTACATGTTGCGAGAAAAGTAGGTTTCGACAGTTGTATATGGAATCACAGGAGAACGTTTATGTTAATGCTTGTTTTCAATGAAATTAAAATTTCAAATTGTTAATATTAATTTATATTACAGCTTCAATAGTTAAGAGGTGACAATGTTAACCTTACTGAAGAGTTGCGAAACACAGTCGAAACTTGATAAGGTTGTAAGTTTTTTTTTAATTATGGCTAATTTTACTTTTTTCTAGAGGCGATTGTACATCTTTTGTTTTAGGTGGAAAGTTTTGTGAACGAGGAGGAAATGGATAAGGAGATAATGGAGTTGTCTAATAAATTGATTTTAGCTGATGAGAATTTAAAGCGTGTTGTGAGTAAACATTTTCGAATGTTCATCTGAACTTAATGATATTTGTTATTTGTTAATAGTAAACCTGATTTTTGTGTAGACAAAGGAACTACAGACAAAAGATGGGTTGATTTCTTTGAATCTACGGTTGGCTTCAAACAAAAAAGACGCAACAGTTTAACTTGAAGCTGAGGTGCGTCTTACTTCAAAAACATTTGTTTATCTTTTGTTAAACAAGTGTTTGAGGTTGGTTCTTTTATTTGTGTAGAATAACACACTAAGGAAAGAAGTGATTGAGTTGAAGGAAAAGCTCAAAGACATTGAAATACAACTCAATGATGCAAATAACTCGGAACTTGAATACCTTTATCATAATTGTGATTTGGCGTTATTTAATGAAGATTTGCATAAAAAGTTGGACCATGCTGTGAGTACAATTTGTTTTTTAAGTTGTCTACTTCTATTACCTTATTACAATTTTATATCCATGTTGTATTCAGGATGAAAAGATAAAGGAAATGGGACATTTAGTGGAGAAGAATGATATATTGGATTTGAAATGTGCAGATCTTCAGATGACATTAGAGTGAGTGGTAATTTTTTGAAAGAATTTTTTTTATTACTTACATAAATCTGCTGAATTGTGTGTATTATTTTCACATGTGGGGTATGTGTCGGTTAGGCATGATAAGATAAAAGACAGATTAAGATCTTTTGTTGAAACAGAGGTATAAATATGTAATTATAATATTTCTAGAATAGAGAGTTATTATCAACATCATTGTGCATATTTTGAATTAATATGTTTATTTCAATTTTTTTGTTAAAGAAAATGAGTGAGGAGTCCAACGCCGTCAAAGTTGATAAAAACGCAGCAGAAAAGAACATCGATTCAGAAAAAGGAAAACACGTTTCTTCTTTGAAAAAAAATATATTAAAAAGAAATTGTATGGACGACTGATTAATACACAGTTGAGTTTTTTTGGAACTGTGTGTAGTTTTTTGGCAAAGTGCATTCGAAACATAATAGTACAATTAAAGGTGAATGTTTTGAAACTTTAATACTATCATATGTTAGTTTATTTCCATTTATCGATTATATTTTGTGATTGTGTTCTAGATTGTTTAATTTCATAATATACTGTTTTACAGACATTGCTTGGTTACTGGAACAAAATCAGCTAAACTTTTACGCAATAAGATATATTATAATCTGTTAAATAGGCAACATGTCTATTTTGTCTTTAATTTAATAGCAACAAACACAGTTGTAATTAACATGTGTTAAGTTCTCGTTGTTTAGTATATATTGTTAATTAACATGTGTTCTCCACGTTATTGACTTTGGTATAATATTTTGAAAGTTAACTGATAATATAATTAACAATACCTTAGACAGAGTACCCTATACAAATCCGATAATCAATATTACCTTGACCGTTTTGAAATATGTATTTGTTACTCGTGCACAACTTTAATAACCGTATTCATTATTTCATGTAACGTGCCTAAATAGGCCTCTTGTAATTTACTATAAATAGGGTCATACTTAGATAATAACTTCGTCACAATCAATTCTACTATTTTACAATTTAAAAAGTCAATTTCTAAAACGGATAATATAAAATAACTCATAAATAAACTTTGAAAAAATAAATTATAATTTCGTTTACGATTGTTGCATAATTGCATAGTCTTATTCAAGTTAATAAAAAAAAGGCTGTGACAGATTAGTAAACGAAAAACACAAAATAATAATAATAATAATAACGAAATAAATTTTTTAAGATAGAATAACTAAATAATTTATGATACAAAATGTTTTTTTTCTATTCAATTTTTTTTATTGCTTTAAACATAAAGAGTCAAAGATTTGGGGAAAAATCGTGTTACATTAACATAGCCGTTTTTTACACGTGTTAATTGCAGTTAAATCCGATTGGTTGGGAAAGTCAATGATTATCCTCCAAAATAAATGTTGGTTTTATCCTCCTTTCTGGATTCAATATATCTAATCTAAGAAGACGGAAGGGTTTTTTTTTCTACCCACTTTGAACTGTTTCTCAGTATTATTTATACATAATGAGAAAAAGTTTTCGGATCAAAAATGAAATCAGTGTCCGTCCAAACTATAACGGAAAACGGTTTGTATATTTGGGTGATTCGGTAAAAGATAGGGTCGGTTCTGGTTCTCTGATGACAGAACTAGATGGGTCCAAATTGGAGGAAAGCATTCGATGAATTTTCGAATGTCCAGTAAATTAAATTTTGAATTTCCCCGAACAAATTTATACCCTAATTTTCGATGTATGATTCTGGGTATTTGTTAATGTTATAAGTAAAATTATTTTATCGTTCAAAAAATTCATCGATTTTTTAGGGTTTTTTGTGTATAGCAATCGAACATTTGTTTTTTTGAATTTAAATTTTTCGTTTTGGCTACAATTTAATACTTAAAATTCGTTTTCAATACTTAAGGAAAACGGCAATGTTAACTTGTTTGAAGGAAGAAAAAAATCCAATCCCTTAAACAGTGCTCATCAAGGGAATAAATTGGCCCAAAAACACAATGCACATGTTCTACATGTTCCCGATAATATTGAGATCCACAACTCTGTTATTCGAGAAGTAGTACATCCTGTGTTGAAAGGGAAAAATGTATGTTTCGTGAAGTGCAAACTGGCTAGCTTTAATACGCGTGCAACATTTTACCTGTATAAATTTACTCGCCTGCTAATTTTAACAGAGTTGTGTATCATTAGTTTAACAGAGATCTTTGTTATTATTTTCAGATATTGTTGAATTTGACTTCACAATAACCTGTTTTAAATCAAAAAACTTTAATGAGGGTACCAAAATAATAATCACACAATTGGTATGTGAAAACTTGAGATAATCTGTATTTAAATGAATGTTGATCAAAATGTACTTGCCGAACCCTTGCATCCTGAAGCATTTGTTAATATGTATGCAATCTTGTCATGCTCTTTGAGTACATACCCAACCTAGGAATTAAATATTATAACTTTTCAAAAGTCCACTGTATAAATAAACGATTTTATAGGAATACACTCACAATACGCTTCAATTTTAGGTTGGTCTCTTTATGCTTCTATTTTAGCATATTGTATTCTTCCACTAATTTTTCCTTTTGCTCTA
>JAYMTP010007551.1:0-10879 GCA_036897365.1 Geranium brycei | reverse complement strand
AACTAACTAAAACCTTACAGTGATGACGTGCAAAAAAAAAATAAAAGGTAGTGACATGCAAAAGTTGCATAGTATAAAGCAGTGATCAGAAAAATTCAATGATTGATCATATGAAATTCTTTAACTTAACGAAAATAGAAGTAAATCTAACTTGTTCGATTAGTTATTAGGATAAGAAGAAATTAGCCAAACTTCAAATAGTTGATGATAAATAATTATTTATGAAAACCATTAACGACTATTTGAACTCATTCAATAGATAAAAAGCATTGGGGTTTAGAGGAGCCGTTTTAAAGACACAGTGACTAGGGGTCCAATAGGCCCACTTTTTTTAGCAGCCCAGAATAACAAGACAGACTGTGGACCATTATGGGCTTAAGATTTAACTACTGGGCCTGTTTTTACGAGTGTCCATTACTCATAACCTTTATATCGTGAATTAAACGGTCCAGATTGGAATAACTGGACCCACCTTCGCTCACAGCGGCCTTAACCTGATTAGCCATACGATCAGCTGACTTCACAAGCTCGTCTCTATTTTCCACCATCAGATCGTTGACCATCTTCTCGATAACATCTCTGCGACACGTGTCCTTCATGTCCAGCCCGATCTTCCACACGTGGCCCACGAACCGGCTGTTCAGCGGCTGGTCCGCGAAATACGGCCAGCACAGCATCGGAACTCCTGCTGCGATGCTCTCCAGCGTGGAGTTCCAGCCGCTGTGGGTCAGGAACCCACCAACGGCCGGGTGGGCCAGGACCTGCTGGAGCCCATATCGATTATGATTATTTAATTCATTATAAAATACTAATAACAAGATTATAAAATAACACGACCTCCTCCTGCGGGGCCCACCCGACCATATACCCCCTCTCCCTCGTCCCCTCCTCCAGCTCCGCCGGCACGCCGCCGTCGCCTCCGGCGGAGATCGAGTCGGGCCGCATGACCCACAGGAACCGCCTCTTGCTGTTCACCAGCCCGTGCCAGAACTCCAACAGCTGGCACCTAGTCACCGTCGCGATGCTCCCGAAGCTGACGTAGATCACGGACCTGGACGGCTGGGAGTCGAGCCACGTCATGCAGGTCTCGTCCACTTCCCATAAATTGTTGCCCGAAGGCTGGTACTGGGACGGCGTCGTTTTGTCCGCGAGCCTCGCCTTCATGTGCGCCTGGAGGGGCCCGATGGTGTACGTGGGTGGGCAACACGCGCGTATGAGCGAGAGTGCGGAAGGCTCGAGGTCTTCGAAGGTGTTGAGGATCAGGGCTCGAGCACGAGCGGTGGACTGAGTCTCCACCTTGAAGATTTCAAATAAAGGATCTGATAAGTCGGTGACTCGGCAGAAACTCGGCAAGTCTCGGCGCCGGAGAAATGTTTCCATGCTCCGGACACCCTTTATCAACCCATCCATTTCCCTCTCGCTTTCCTCACCTGCAATATATATATATATATATAATTACGTCTATTAGAATAAATAGAAAATATTGTTTAGATAATTTTAGTTTAAGGCGCGTAATTTAAGTCAAACAACTTTACTCTTAATGCACGTCAATTTAATACAACAATATTATCTGTACCGTAACATCAGAGCCTGTCTATATCATTTCAAAATTTGAGACTCGCAAGCATGTATGTTTATATATTTTCCAAATCAAGATATAAATTTGGTATAATTTATTTTCAACCTATTAAAATTTAGGAACGTCAATTTACATGTAAAATGCTTTTGTGCAAATATAAATGTCTTCCACAAAAATATATTACCTTGTTTGAAAATACTTATTTTTCTTAAAAATGGAAGTCCATCCTTATTTTGTTTAAAACATTAATTCTCTGCACTTTGGGCTATTTTCTCAAATACATTTTTAAAAGAAATGTTCAATAAAAAAAAAAGATAACTACAGTTCACTATACATATTAGAAGTTATATTTTTATTTTCATTCTATTTTTAATTTCGTTATAAATTAATTCAGTCACTTTTATGTACTAAAAACATAAATAAGAAACGTATTGAGTGGTCGATGTTTTCTAGGAAAATAAATCACAAACAAAAAACAAAATAATTTTTTGTAAATACCTTTGAGAGGTAGGTCGGCAGCAAGAACCATATCCTGAATGGAGAAATAAGCCCAAAAGCAAGAAGCGCTTATCGTCCGGAAGTGAACGACCGGAATGTGAAGCTCCTCCCCGACGTCGACGGCGAAACCCATAATCCCGTCGGCTATCATGCAGCTCACCGGCGGCTCCGTCCCCGACACCAGAAACTCCCTCAGGGTCGCTCTGGTGCTTCCCATGAAAACCTTAAACCAGTCGATGAACCGGTCGCCGGACCGGTACGGGTGGTCCGCGGGTAGGCCGTCGGAGATGGCCCTGAACCGGAAGCCCGGGTAGCGGGCGAGCCGGGCCTGGACGTCGGTGTGGCGGACGAGGCGGTCGTGGTTGTGGTCGGAGTTGAGGAAGGTGATTCTGAGCCCGCCGACGGCGAGGAGCTCGGCGAGCTTGAGCATGGAATTGACGTGCCCTTGGGCCGGGAGCGGAAATATCAGGACGTGTGGAGGAGGTTTTTCAGAGTCTTTGGCCATCTTTTTCTGTCCTGCCGTATGTTGCAAATTAGTATTCGCAGTGAAGTAGATATTTATAAACAAGTTTTTCTTGCACCGTTTCTACGCAACTCGAGACTTAGTCACCTAACATATTGACTATCTCAAATGAATGTATTTTTGAAGTAGTTAACTCAAACTGAAATTTGGATCAGTCCTCCACATTATTGTATTAGAAATTTTCAGTCGTTCAATATTTAAATGAGAAATGTTAATTTTGTAAGTGAAAAGACAAAATTGCTCCGAATTTTTTTTCGTTTTCTTTCACTTTCAAAATTACCATTATACATCTATAAAATTTATTACACTTAACTATCGCGAACTGACAGTCTCATACCTAACTAATTTTCTCTTTTTTAGTAACCTCACAATTTTTTTGTGACAACCTACCTCTAAAATGCCAAAAATGTCTTTGGTTTAAAAAACCAAAATTGAATTGGTTCAATTTGATTTAAAAACAAAATTAAACCGGTTCAAATTGAATTGAACCGGTTCTTCTTCTTCATAAATGGAGGTGGTTCATTTCCTGCGGAACCTTCGCCGGAACCACCACCATCGACGAAGACGACGGCGACACCGACCATTCAACAACTTCTTCTTGTTCTTCTTCCTCTTCTTCTTCTTTCACTGCCACAACCTCTTCGGTGCTCTGTTTCGTCACGAATGGAAGAAGACCAAAACCCAAACCTTCGAGCTCCACCTCCCAGCCTATCTCCGCCTGTACTAAATTCTCTTTCCCTGATTTCTCCTCCGGCGTATCCATTTTCATAACTCAAAATTCGACCAACCAAAATTAAACAACAAACCCACAAAATTAAACACCAAACCCACGATCAATTTCAAAATTAGAAAATTAGGGTTCCTTTATAATCTTTCGGAATCAGGTGTTGGATCGAGCATAAGGAACACCGAAGTAGCAATTTATCAGGACCTCACATTTCCAAGCGTTCTTCTCCAGCTGCTATGTCCAGTCCGGCAAGCCTTCGGTCATCAGCGAGCCTTCCGGTCAGCGACGAGGAGGGCGAGGCCGGCGAAGAAACAGAGGATGGGAGAGAAGAAGATAGGTTAAGGGCATGTTTTGAGAATTTGAAGTCATACCAAGGGCATTTTCATCTTTCTACTTCAAAAATTAACCTTTTCCATCCAAATAATTAACGATTCTAGTTGAGTGTCAATTTTGAATCTCTGGGTGTAGCTAGTGTCCACTTTCGTAGTTGAGGTGACTAAGTGTCTTTTGGTCATAGTTGAATGTGTGGCTATGTGTAGTTTTCCTTTAAAATTAAACTATTAATCATGACTTTAGTCTCATTTTGTTTTTTAATTCAAGACCATCCCTAATCCAAAGTTTTCGTCCCCATTTATTATTACGCATAAGATAATGTGTTGAAATACATATTCAATAAATACCCAAAATATCAACTTGACCAAACACAAATAATAATCATAAAATCCATTTGTGTATTTAATTATTTGGAACATTTAATAATTTGTAAGTAAAGTATGTGTACAATTAAAGTCTGAATTTAAAACCAACTGAGTGTTGCCCCACTGGTTTGGGGCCTACTCGTTTCCTTGGACTCATGTCCTGGGTTATATTTAATATGTTTGTGTTTGTTTGTTTGTTTGCTTGCTTGCTTGTAGTCCTGCTGTTGCAGAGTTTCCGCTTGTGTGCGAGGTAGTATGATATGTATACAAGTTTGACCGAGGAAGCTTGCATCAGGTGTTCTGTATTGAATAGCAGAGTCTCTCCAACCCTTCGTGGTGGAGGTCATGGCTTACATTATACTTATCGTCGGGTTTCAGTATGTAGGTTACCATGTACACTTGGTCAATGGGTGCGGGAATTGTCCCACCTCACTTGTTTATTTGAATGAATGAAATCATCTTAAAAAAAATAAAATCTGAATTTAAATTAAATTTGATAAAATGAGTTGATTGTAGATGAAGATTAAACTCTCTTCAATAAAGACGCGATTTTATTAAGAGTAAAAGTGCATAGCATTTTATAAACTTATAACACAAATTGAAGACGCAAACTTGTATTATTTGATGAGTAAAAGTGCATAACATTTATAAAGTAGGACAAAGTCTTATATTCTTGTAAGAAAACGACACATAAACTAAGTCCAATCAGTAAAGGTACTCTCAAGTTTGTGGCTTTGTGCTACCGAACAGCTGACTTTCAATAAGTGATTTCTCACTCACCCAACTTTCTCGTGGTAGTCCAATCAGTCTATACCCAAAATCGCAATGGTAAGAAACAATTCGGTTCTAACTGTGATTTTCTGATTTTATTTAACTAGAAACATTTTATTTTTATACGTCGAATTTAAGTTTAATATATACTCAAAAATATAACATTTGTTATTGCGATTCATCAATATATAAAATTTACAGACAAAATAACAGCAAAAGATAAACAATAAATGTGAGTAACCGGGAGGTGGACATGTGGCAAGGCGAATCAATTCGGTTTTTATTGATTAATCGGGTTCTGCTTTTTAAAAACCACCACCGAAGCGAAATTAAATAATTCTCTCAAACTCATAATTAAAATCAAATTATTTACTACGATTTTATTTTATGCAATATTATACAGAAGGTCAGAATATCTTATATGAAAATAAATAATTAATTAAAAATATATAAATCAATAATTGTGCTAGGCGGTGTTCTAAAACATGCTAGGTGCTTGTCGTGCGGGGTCGGATTGAATGATTAATCGAGAAGTATAGAAGAATAATTAAAGGCTAATTGAGTATTAATCAGACAAAGACATGATTTTTACAATATCACACATAGGTGTGATGTTATACGCCGTCGTTTTAGTGTTTGCGGCACAAGCTCAGATAACAGCAACACAACACATCATGTGACGACGAAACATCGATACTGTGAACATCACATGATTTCAGTAAAAAACCGACATGCCACCGCCAATCGCGGCGTGATCTTCGGGGACAACCTCAATCAATCGATCCTCATAAATTTCAAGTCTAACAAAAAACATAAACTTAACACACACAAACCCATAATTAAAGTTCCAATTTCCTAGTACAATACCACATATAAACCACACTCTCTGGCTTGTATCAACAATGTGCAGAGGTAAATGAAACCAAGTTCACGAAGGAACGTTGAAGTGGAAGAGCCAAGAGATGACGAAGGCGAAGACCATGCAGGCCAGCAGGAAATTCAGGAACCTGTGTCCCTGCCAGAAGTTCCGAGTCTCTACCAGGTGAAGTGAAGGTGCAGTCGTCATAGTCGCTCCCTCGCTCGACTCGTTCCACTGCTCCGCCAGCTCTGCCTCACTCGCGCCCGCTACATTGCGCGCTGTCGATCCACATATTTCGCACGTCCTGTGTCATCAATCCACCAAATGTGAATAACAATTTTTTCCCAACTCTCTAAAATACGAGATCAAGAAGGGATTTTGAGAACTCGAGAAGAAATCGACGAAACCCATTGTGTATAATTAAATAACATACTTAAAAATAAAAGTACAAATTGTAGAACAATTTCAAAGCATACGCAAAAAAAATTAACCATGTTTGATCGACTAAGAACTCGATATAACTAATACACTGAGAATCAGTTCTAAAACTCAGTAATTGGCCTAATCACGACAAAATGAAGTCAGACATTTATGAATACTCTAAACAATTTATACCAAGAAGACGGATTTGAGCAAAACATTGAAAACTCAAGTAAAATCGAAACAACTCGGAATATAAAATTTTGATTCACTGCATACAAGAAACACAACCTATATCCCTAATGCTTCATGTCATTACCATCTAATTCAGACTAAAAAAAGATTTGAACACAAGAAGCAAAAGAGCGGTAATTTTGACTGAATGAAGGTATAATAAGCATTAATCTCGATCAGAAACAAAAAATGGGAGGTTTACTAAGGGCCTCGAGCAAATTCGGAGATGCATAATAATGACCAGATTTAGTCACTAAACCTGTTCTAAAGCAAATGAGTACTGAAACTCCTCTTTAATTAATCATAAAAAAAACCTTAATCAAACACGTTTTGGCTTGTCATATCTGAATCCTTACACATTACTTGCCTATAAAACACCTTCCATCCATAAAGATGATAAGAAACGAACTCTAAAGATGTCTTGACACAACAAGCATTTCAAGACCAAAGCTAGCAAGCCAAAACCTTTTCATCTACAAGAAATGACCCACCAAGGCAATAATGACTAGATAACCCACTCCATATACTCTCTAGCGTCTGCCGGGCCATATTTTCGTGTTCACGACTTTGAAAAGAAAACGAGGTCAATACATCAACTCGGGAATATATTCTAGTGCCACAACAAAAGCTGGATTGCCAAGGGTAAAAAAAACAGACTTGCATTATGGAAACAAAAAGACAGACTGAGAGCGAGCTGCAAAGATAAAGAAATGCAAATGTTGGGCGTATATAAGATTCCAACTACATAAAGAAACCCTTAAATCCATCCAAGGCATCTTAGTGTCTCGTCTTAAGCATTACATTTTTTGGATTCCCTAAATATAGTAATATCAAGAAAGTAGAATTCTATTCTCACTTAAAATTCACATTACACACTAATGGCATGATTTATCATTCTGAGCAGATTAAATCACTAAAATAATGATTTCTTTCAGGTTATAGTCACTTTAAGCTGCAACATAGAACCCTAATGACCAAATTGCCACATCCAAAGCTGAATCAAACTAATTGGATTAACATTTCATTACAAAACCAGCTAATGGGTACCCTCTCAAGCCCTAAAATCAAGATTATCATGACTTACACACAAGAACAAAACATTCATACCCAAAAATCAAAATCAAGATTCATATGCTCTTAAACATCAATTGTCAAGAAAAAGAGAAATTGTGGGTACTTACTTGTTCCCCTTAATCTTGAACCAAGCCTCAGCACATTGCTTGTGAGCAGCAGCCAAATCATTCTTGCAAGAACATCCCAGCTCCATGGGAGTCCCAGATTCATGGTTGGTCAAATCCAAGCTCAGCTGGCAAATCCTACAATCCCTAGTCTCTAATTTCTCCAAATGCACCTTCAACTCACTGTCCAGATCCACAGAACACTCTGTGACAGAGGAAGAAGTTGATGATCTCCTCTCCTTATCGGACGGCACGCCTACGATCTCACTGGAACACCTGTGCTGCTGCTCCACTGAATCTGGCCTCCTCCTCCTCCTGTCCCCACCACCACCACCACCATCTCCAACACTTTCATCGTTTACATCAACCACATGGAACTTGTTGCCTGCTTCAGGTGATAGACTTGTTGCCATGGTCAAGACCCAGAGAGGAAATCTTCATGTAATGGCTCTGAGAGTCAGAGCTCATCAGTAAACCCACAAAACTCAGAGGTTGAAGAGAAAAAGCTCTCTTTTTTAGCCTCTCCAAGGCCTTGCCACAGCACAACAGAGATGGGTTCTTGATATTTTGAGCTACTGTGTGTACTGTAGTACGCTGTTAGGTAGCTGCTCTCTCTCTCCCTCTTTTTCTCTAGTGTGTCAGGTCACTCCATAGCCATAGACATGAGCTTGGGAAGAGAGAGACACATGAGGACAGATCTTGAATTGTATAAAAGTGGAGCTTCACTCAACTCATCCTTCTGCAGGGACATTTATGTCTTTTTCCTCCAAAGTCCTGATTTCTTTTTATAGTTTTTTACTGGAAAGAGAACATGTGTTGATGCTGCATCATTTCAGAAACCATATAAAAAAATCTTGATGTTGTTCCTCAAAACCCTTCTGATATGCTTTGAGTGTCAAAAGCAGATTTTTTTCCTTGTCCTCTTCTCTTCTTTTTCTCTCTGTATATTTTTTTTCAGATTTCCCATCATCATTGATAATTGGATATGATAAGCAAGGTTCAAGACATGAGTCCACCGAAACAAAGAAAATGACAATACCGCCCTTCTTTGGTCCATGTCAGCATGCACTTGTCAAGGGTAAATCAGACTTATGCTGAAAAGAGGAAAAAAAGAGAGTTTAATCCTGTTGGTGAACATTTTGGTTCAAAGTTAAAATCTGGACACAGACAGGGCAACAACCAACAACCAAAAATTAATGAACAAATCAGATAGACCCAAATTACCAGCCTACAAAGGCATGGAGAATGGGACCATTCCAGTCCTAACCCTCAATTATTTGGCCTGTTTCTGTGCTTAATAACTCTTGTTGGCTCTCCAATAATTTTGGGCCTACTTTGGTAGAGATAGAACTTCACATTTCTCCAACTAGATTCAAACCCAAAATAGTTTACTTCCCAAATCAAGATCTTTTGGAGTTATACATCTTCCTGCATCACAACCAGAGGAAAAGCAAAATCGTTAGAACTTTGTTTCAATGGTGTACATTCTTTTTCTTCAGCAGTTTTTTTTGCACAAGTAGCCAAATAGAGAAGTTTAATGGGAAAATGGTAAAATTGTGTAGTATACTATCATACTTATGAGTGTATATTTACACAAAAAATGACAAAAATGCACATGAAATTATGAATTAAATTTTTTATGTAATAATTTTAAAACATAGTTATTAATTTATGGACAAATTTGTCATTGTGTGTTTTTGCACATAAAAATTTAAAATTCATAGCACATTCTTGTCATTAACAAAATAAGCTACACCCTCTTGGAAAATTGTGATAATATACTACTCATTCTTGTCATTTTCATAAGTTTAATTTTGTTTCTGATACTAGTGAGTAGTGAGAAAATTCATAAGACCTAGAATGCCAAAGTTGGCTTACTATGGTTGAGCATGAATTGTAATCACCCATATGAAACAAGTTTCTTCCTTTACATTTTGGGGCTCTTGCATTTTCAGCTTATTGGGTCTACTTTGGTACATAGATAGATAGAGCACAACAATTCTGCAATTACAAACAAACCCAAGAAAGTTTACTTACCAAATCAAGGACTTTTGGAATCAAATCTTCCTGCAGCACACAGCCAAAGGAAAAGGAAAAGAAAAACAAACAAGCTTAACTTTGTGAGAAAACCTGAAACGGCAAGTTGCCTTGTTATGGGTGAGCATGACTTGTAATAACCCTTATGAAACAAGTTTCTACCTTTATCTTAAATTTTCCATTCCAGAAACAATCTTGTCTCTTGGTGTAATTTGTAGTGTCTTAGTTTCAGCTGAAACCATACTTGACAAACCTGATATTGCTGCCCATTTGTTACCATGAAAAGATAGTCTAAAACTACAAAACCATCGCCCATTGTTCTAAAATGCGCTAGGCACTAGTTGGGTGGAGAGGGGCTTACGGGGACATGAGACTAATTGGAGATTAATCGAAAAATAAATCTGTTTGAAAGATTAATCAAAAGTTATAAAGAATTAATCAGAGAATAAATCGGACGAGTCGGAGATTTTTAGAACACAGTCATCCCTTCATCTCCAACAATTCAGGTACAATAAGATTTCAGAATAAATAAAAGAAATGCATCATATACATATAATCCAAATTGATTGCAGAACATATGATATGATGGCAATGGCATTGTAGATTGAAGATATGAAACAATCATCATCTCAACAAATTTGTAATCAAATTCTAACATGAAAGGCAAATGCAAAAGAAGAATCAGTAACAATCAACGAAACAACGAAAAACCCAGAAAATATAATTTCAAATAACTTCCATCTAAATCAATACAGACCCAAATCATCACAGCTTCTTTGAACTAAAACCCACAATCCAAAATAAAAAACAACACAGAGTACACATTAACCCCAACAGATTAAGCCTAAAAAGGAGCTTACCAGCAAAGGGTCGCACTGAGATTATTGTGATGTGAATCATCTTCAATACGACGCCGTATCGCAGAAAGAAGGCATGACACTTTTTTGGGCTAACAACCGCAAAGTGGGCCTTATAAACGTCCACTTTCACCGCTAAAAGCCCAAAACGAATAAAATTTTGGTAGTGGTAGATAGAAAATGGGCTTGCCCACAAGTTGAAAAGTTGGAACCTGGATGTGGATAACTACCTAAAAAAAATTGGTTTTCTTATTAAAAGGACAATTGATTTGACTTAAAATCATATTGTCTGACATCGTTGGCCAATTGCAAGACAATAGTTATTTTGATGCGCGCCTACTCACACAACAGAAATTACAACTCGCAAAATTGAACTTGAGCATAAGAAATGGAAGAGCTCGTGAGGAACATGTACACTAATCGTATGAACAACAAAACGGACTATTAAATTACACGACCAGGTGTTGTAGACGAGCATAAAGGTGACAGAGTTATTGT
>JAYMTP010007550.1:0-10879 GCA_036897365.1 Geranium brycei | reverse complement strand
AATTCTCATGGGAAGAAGCTCAAAACTGCAATCAAAAGCAGCACCAAAACAGATCTCGGGATTGCAGAGCAGCAGACTTGCGAGCCCCATTACTCTCACAGCCAAAGTCCAAATCGAGCAAAAGATATGTCTAAATTGAAGAGAACGGAAAGAGCTACATTTCTCGTGAAGGAAGTTTTTGCATTGGAGGTCAAAACATGTGTCGATCAATGCAAATATGTGTCGATAGAGACATCCCAAAATTCTAAAATTCCCGAAACTTGCGCCGATGGTGCGCCGGCGAGGTGGTGATGACGTGTCGGTCGACACACCCTATGTGTCGATCGACACATATGTCGAAAATTCAGATTTTTGACAATTACAAAAGCTAAAGTCGACCTAATTGGGTGGGGATCCGAGTTTTTGAAAAAAAAACGTTACAGAGCAGTTCCAAAAAGTTCTTAGTGCCCGAGCCCTAAGTTAACGTGTTTTATGCAAAAAAATAGTTAATCTTGGTTTTATACAAAAAAGTGTAAAGTTTCTAGTAAGTTTATGCAATTTCCCTTATATATTTAAAGAAAAAACTGAGCATTTTGGTAAGATTTCGAGTCATTTAATAAGAAAAGTTGTTCCCTCTTAGAAACTTCTGAATCTGCCGCTCATCACATATTTTCCACTAATTGATTTATTTTTAAATTGATTTTGCACACCTTAACCCAATGTCCTAATGTATAAAAATAATAACGCTAAATTCAACATTAAAGCAAAATATTCATGAAATGAAAGTGGGGCTCTATTTCCACAACCAAGATTGCTACCTTCTCCTGTTAAATTAGTTTGACAAAAGTATCTAGACTAGTCTCTATCTTTGGTCAGCCCGTGCTCTATACGTGTGCTTCTCTCCAAATTCTACAATTCGAAAATGACAAAGTTGTCATCGCCAGAGAAGTTTCTAGTGAAATAAGTTAAATGAAGAAAAATATGTGATTGACAGGGTATTTGAATGAATTATAAGCTCCCGTTGTTTTCTTTGGAAACAAATGATCTAATCTCTTATTAATTCAAATCGTTATACAGAATCTGAGTAAGAGAAGTCGGCAAAACACCGCTCCCCTTGTTAAATGAACAGGAAAATGTTTCAAAACGAATTCGGGCTGGAACCATGATGGGACAATGGGTAAATGTATATTCAACATATGTTTAGATTCTTATACAACTTAAAAGTCCGACACATCTAAATATTCACAAAAATAGATAAATATTTATTTTTTATTTGACCTAGTGAATGAATTCACATTTTCAGACGTAAGATTTAACAAAAATAAATAAATAAATTCTAATAACCTTAGTTTTTTTATTTATAAGATTATTTATATATAAAATATTACATGTTATTTTCATTTTTATAAAATGTTAGTTGAATATGAATACATGATAAATCTTTCACTTTCAATCTAATGTAGAGTTTAATAAAATATTTGTCACTTGGCTATATTATTGAATGCACACACCTCAATATTTCATACAAATTGGAGGAAATATTGAATTCCCTAAATGTATGCAGGGTTTCTTCACACACAATCTCCCGAGAGAACAAACTCACATCAACATGTTGCAGTTGAGGGTGCGCTAGGACAAAGAAAAATAAAATCTCTCACGATCTACTATGCTAACCGCACGTTAAATGAGGTATAACAAAATTATGCCACTACAGCAAAAGAAATGTTATCAATCGCGTTGTTTTATCTAATACTTGAAAACTCCTAACTCAACCATGTTCCCTAAAAAATCACGACTAAGTAGATTGTGGACCTAGACACACAATTCCTAGGATTCCCCACACTCCGGTCTTCTTTATTATTATTGAGTACACACTGCACGTTTCTTAGTTGGGCAATTGCATATTTGAATTGTGACTAGTTTGATCGTGTGATTTGCAGTGTCAGGATTTCAAGTTAGTCTCTATCCACGTTTGTTAAAATTAAACCAACAGCAAGCAGCAACAACAACAGCAACAACAACAACAACAATAGAACTAATACTCCAGAACTAACTCAAACTAGTAAACTTAAACCAATAAAACTAATCAATCCATACGAATTAGTAATTAGGATTATGAAACCTAACTTAATACGAAAATCTAAACTTATCCAAAATCTAATATAATTAAGAATCATAATTGATATTGTCCGATATCAGAACTACATGCAGAATTTTTGAAGTTTTTGGAGAACAACAACAAACTATTTAAATAGAACTAATACTCCAAAACTAACTCGAACTAGTAAACCTAAACCAATAGAACTAATAAATCCATACTAATTACTAATTAGTAATTAGGATTAGGAAACTTAACTTAATACGAAAACCTATAATTATCCAAAATCTAATATAATTAAGAATCATAATTGTTATTGTCCGATATCAGAACTACATGCAGAATTTTTGAAGTTTTTGGAGTCGGTCAAGTCGAGTTCAAGTGCTGGTTAGAGGTTGATACACCATCAGATTGAGCTGATTTTTGGTCAGTACGTTTCGAACATGTACTGCGACATTCTGAATAGTAGAACTTATATTTGGATGTCTTAGAAATTAGATATGAATTTCTGAACGCGTGACACCAATTCGATAAAATTTCTCTATTCTTTCTTGTAATTGGATTTGGAGCCAAAATTGTTTAATCATGAGATATTGTGCGTCCTTAGTTGTATATAAAGAGGATTCGTTGTACTCGTTACTTGGATAGTTGATATTAAGTGGTCTCGACTTTCCCGCGTTAAGGGGGTGTTTCCATGCTAAAATTGTATGTGTTATTCATGTTCTTTTTTGCTATATTTTTAGCTTTTATTATTTGCGCTACTTGATACAATACTACAAGATTTGAACAAGTTTGATGAATCATTTAATGTTGTTGCGTTCAATTATGTGATTGCATTCATTCTCCCATCACACATAAGGCACCTAACTTGATGTATTAGTTCAGACCTAATCAACTACTTAAGCATTAAGTTCAAATATACTACCTTCTTCCCAACATTAAATAGAAGTATATGCAAGAAAAAGAAAAGATAAAAATGGCAAAAAAATAAATGTGCAATGCCAATATGGAAAATAAATATATAGACATCATCAATTCAATGGCGCAATTGTATAAGTACTGCCTTTCACAATGTATTTTTATCAAACTAAAGGTTTACCTTCTAACGTACTAATTTACTTATTCTAGTTTCATACATGTCTTCACAATATTTTGAGTGGGCATATGCAGGTTCCGATAGGAAACGGGAGAAAAAAGGACAAAAAGGGCAAGAGAACAGAGCCCAGGTGTCATGGTCGTGGAGAGACATATCACAGGGCATGTCACGGTCGTGACATGAAACTCTGAAAAAGCTGTGACATTGCCCAAATCGCCAATGCCTGACAGGTTGCTAGACCATGCCACGACCTGGCATGTCACGGCCGTGACATGTCAAGCCTTGACATTGGTCGATTCTTCTTTATTTAAATGTCGTTTCTAACTCTTTTAAGGCATCAAAGTTTGGAGGAAGTTAGATAGAAATGTGCGACTTTGAGAGTAAAAGATGGTTACATAGTTTCGAGAGGAGTTTGAGCATCCATTGGAGACGATCTTCGTGCACTAGGATCAAGATTACCGAATTCCAAGACTAACCGAGGAAAATCAACCGATCGACGAGATTCCACCCATCCAGATTATAGGATTTCATTGTTCTATTTTTCTCTTAGATTTTATTATTGTATTCGACTATTCATGGATTATAACTCCATGAATATGGGCTAAAACCTTTAAACATGGGTATTAAGGTTTAAATATGCGTTTTTTACATTGACTGAGTTATATATTAAACTATTATGCATGGATAGTTGTGGATCTGATTTTATTTATGATTGAATGTGTTGACGAGCGATATATGATTAATTTGTGGTTGTGATTCTGAATCCGAGAGGATTAGTGGATAACTGACAAGTAGATTCACAGGGGGTTCAACTCTTCGAAACCATCGTCATGTGATTGTCGTTATCTTTGCAAAGTCTGGGTATGCTCTAGTCCGAGAGCATAGTAGACACGTCGACTCTAGTCTAGCTCCAATACCGAGAGGTCGAGTCGGTATTTATGTGAGCATAAGATATTACTGTATTGAATGATTGTTTGATATGCATTCATTGTTAATTCGCATGTTTCCTAGCACCCATGGCGCCTTTCTCTGACGTATTAAATCTCAAGTTCACTATTTACTTTAAATTTCCGCATAAATAATATACACTAAATTGTGATTGATCTTTATTTGGTTCTTGAGGATTTGACCATGTGCTTATCAAGTTTATTACTTATTACGACAGCGCGCCCTTGCACGTATTCGTGAGCACGTAGATCACTATCTACTAGCCCAACACTCAATCATGATGTTCAAAAGTAATATAGTTGAATTCTAATTTACCATGGCCTTTGACAAAAACAGTATAGTTAATTTTGGTGTAAATGAGTTGTCGAACTATTTTCATTAAATATTCGGCTCGCATTATGTTTTAATCGAACTCGAACATAGTTCGTGCCCAAAGTTTGGCTTATTTAATAAAAGAGTCAAAATTGGGCCTCATATCAAAGCTCGATAGACACACGAGCCTACTCGTTAAGTATTTAATTAATTATAAATTCTTATTTGATATAATTGAAATATATTTTAAAATTTTAATAAACACATATGGAAAATTCACATTTCTGCTTATTGGATTGGTACATTTTATATTACACCATAGTAGAGTGTTATTATCCCCCTTTGTTTTATAAGTTATACCTTACATTATGTATTAGATCGATAATATTGATGTACTTGGGTGATGGATCAAGGGCAAGAAGGGTTTCTGCCAGGGCCACCATAGTAGAAGAAAGTGCCATCATTAGCACTTGTCCCCTTTTGGAGATCATAGCATTTGGGGTTGCTTACGATAACATTAGAAAAGGCATTGACGTTGTTGAGAGTGTTGGAACCATCGACAGTCTCAATATTGGTGAAGAAACTGGCCTTTCCACCTCCTTCCGCCCCAAAATGTCCACTCCCCATGTCTGTTGTGCTGTGTCGCCCTCCCGTGTTTCTGTTCACTATCTCTCCTCCCCACTGAACTTGTGTCGCACTGCGTGCCAGTTTCGTAAACAGAGAAGACGGCCAATATCCTACATATTCACTCCCAATCTTCAGCCACCAGTTCCCACTGCCCTTATCCTATATGTAGTATATTAATTTTATTAGTCTTAGAAACCAAAACAGAAACTTAAAACTATTTGAGGACATTATCATTTTTCATGTTAAATTAAGTCATTTATTTGTACCTTCCATACAAGTATGGTAAAAGCATATTGGGTTCCTCCATAGAATGAAACGGGACTAAGGGCTGCTCCCACTGCTAGTTTATTGGATGTTTGAACAAATCCTGAGCACCCCAGATTGTAGCACCCTGTAGCACTGTATGCATCACTCTGTTTTCATTATACCAAATTCAATCAATCAAATATGAACCAACGTTGAATCATAAAATTCTGACGTGAATTTATGAGAATAGAAACTTACAGTCCAGTAATTGAAGAGCCGAGGCAGGTTATCTCCATACATATAGGGATAGACCTGTTCAGTAGAATGGTTTTTGAAGCATCCATATAAAAGAGAAAAATGAGGATATGTATTTATTAAATTAGATAGTGATCATGAGTACCTGCCATCCAGCTTCGATAGTGTTGAGATCATTTTGAGAATAGGATCCTGCAGTGAGCCACACCTGGGAGAGGCTGAACTCATTAACCTTGGACTGAACATCTGGTTTCCACAGACTTACAGTTGTTTTCGTTCCATAGTAGACACCACCATTTACTCCCGCTACCGCATACTGTTATAGTAATCCTTACTTATATTAACACATGATCAGTGAGCAATGATAAAAACAAATTTATGTGAACATTGACTTTTATGGTTCGATCTTACTGCCATAACCATGTACCTCATGCCCGCCGTTAGGACTGGCAGGCAAAGCAGGATCGTCGGTGGTGTTCAGTTGTGGTGCGCTTCGATGTTTCTTCCTTCCATATTCTTGGATAGAACTTGCTCTTAACAGATCTTCTGCTTTTTTTCTTCTTATAGCAACTGTCCCTCTTGGGCATTTTTCTTTGGTTTCGTGCCATATTTGAACCATGCTTTCTTCTTCACCCCTATACCCTTTTGGCTCATAATTTGGTCTCATCTGAAACAATGTGAAAACCCTCTGTCAAAACCGATGTTTCTTTTCTTCCATTCAAATGTATTGTTCTAGCCTGAAGAACAAGTAAAGGTTTAACACATAGTATGTACGTAGTAGAGAGGGCATGACCTGAAAGACTTGATTTTTTAGCAACGGATCATCAAATGCAGGTTGATGGGCTGCACGAACACAGTCAATTATATCGCCATCTGGACTCTGTTTTTGTACCAATTGCATTTTGGGAAAATTGCAAAAACTCTCGTATTGTTACAGTTTTGCATATACTCTCTCAACACTATTTTTTTTTCGGAAAAACTATATGTTGACTTATAACTTTTTTGCACCGTTAATATAAATCCTTGAAATATATACAAAATTCAAAATTTAACCTTCATGATTTTTGTAAAATCTCTTTTTATACTATTGCACTTTTGTAGAAAGTCTATGTATGCCACTTTTTTTGCACAAACTGTTCTTATATTATTGCACTTTTGCAGAAATTTTATGTGTACAACATTATTTTTAACAAAAATTCAAGGTTCTAAAGCTTTCGTTCAGGGAAAACCCTGACCAGTCGAAAAATGTGGATTTTGAGAAATCGTGAAGAAATCGACAAAGTCCTTTTACATTATACATAATGCATTTGTTACTAAATAATAATAATATTGTAATAAAATAAGATAGTTTAAAACAACTTTAAAGTTCAAACAAAGATAAACACACATAACAAGTTAAAAACTAAGTTAACATTTGACCAATCCATATGGAGGAGACGAAAATTATTTGGTGACAATCAAATAGTTTTAAAACCGACTTAGATCAGGTATAACTGAGTTAGTGTTCACATCAATAATATCCACAACGACATCAAAAATAGTCATATCTCGATGATAGTTCTTCGGGTATAACTTGATCAATTGTGAAAAAATATTACAAAAAATTGACAACAAGTTTTGTAAAAAAACATACAAGGAGATCTTTGTAAACATAGGGAGAGGTTTTGCAAACACAATATAGTATATGGAGACTTTTTACAAAATCGTAATATTATAATTAGAGTTTTGCAATTGTGTCACTAAGTGATGAGGGATAATTTAGGAATTTTGAATATATTTTGAGTTTTTCGTCTTTTTTGACGGATTTATATTGACGGTGCAAAAAATTATAAGTCAACAGAGAGTTTTTGCAAAAAACTAACATAAAAAGACTATCTGCAAAATGATAACAATAAAAGTAGAGTTTTCGCAATTTTCCCTTTCATTTTTATGCATACATACATATATGTTAATATCCACAACAGAACAAAAAAATAGTATGCAACAAGAAATAAATTACAGAACCTGGATAGATTTAACAGGAGGCTTGTTCAAGCGCTTGAGGTGCTTCTGAACCTGTGAATATTTAGTATTAGACACGAGGCTTCTGGCTGCAGATGTTATTGGCATCAAAAACAGAAAGAAGCATAAAGCCACTAATGGGAACTTGCTGCCAATATCATAACCCATTTTGTATAACAAATTAAGGTTAGTCACATTACTATATGGTTAGCCCTTTAATTTGCTACCGTATTTATAGAGACTAACTTGCAGTGTCACCTCCCAAATAAAAAGTAGGAGGTAATCGGAAGTGCTAATAATTAATGATTTGTTTTACTTTGTCTTAGCCAGAAGGCCAAGCTGTAAGGTTATTTCAAAAGATGACTATGATTAAGTTGGTAAATATTCTCTAATACATGATTAAAATCCAAGTGTAGTGTTTATCCAAAAGAATAAAGGAATAATTGAGTTGAGACCTGCTTCACACAATTCAGAGATGAGAATGGCTGAATGACTTGTATAAGTGGTGAGTCGTCCATTACATAGCGAAAATAACACCAGAAATACTAGTGTCCATTACAGTCTCTACTGACTTGTATAAGTCGTCCATTATGTAGTCTCCTACTGACTTGTATAGTCGTCCATTATGTATGTACGTAGTCTTTGACTTGTATAAGTCGTCCATTATATAGACCATTACAAGTGAAGGGAGAGAAATTTAGTATATAATTAATAGCAATCTCCACACTCATGGTTACAATTAGATTTTAGAAATAAAGGCCGGGTGAAATTGCATTTTATCACAAATATTAATCGATGGTGGCACAGCAATAAAAAAAGATAGTGGTAAATTGCAAATAAAATATGATTGATGGGGGTAAAGTGCAACTTCCTCCAAATTCTAATAGAAAAAAATGAATTTTTTTGTAGGTCTAACGTGTCATGGAAAGTATGCTCATCTTTGAATTTTTTCTAGAGTTATCTTTGAGATATAGATGAAGTTAAATACTTAACTCTTCTCTATTAATAGTCTCTCTTTCCGACCCTAATTCCTTCCTTTCCCTTTTTATAAAATTTGCCTCAATCATCTAATAAGATTATATAAACCCACATAAACATGATATGTCATATATAAAGGGTAGCGAAATAAACTCAACTAAGAAGTCATTTTTGTAGATGGCGTCTGCCAAGGCCGTCTTGGTGCTGAACATCACACTGGCGTAACGAATTTTCCCACCTTGATGTTTTGGCCGATTTTGAAGTGATTTGGGCTGGTTCTGTTCGATTCAAGCCAAACTAATGAATATTTTTTTAAAAAACTTTGAAAATATTATAACTTGTTAAGTATATAAATATCCTCATGAACCTTATGGATATAAAGATGAATACTACATGATTACAAAATAATTTTACTATTTTAGGGATAATTTTTTTCTTCACTTGTTAATTTGATTATTGGGATCATGTCCTTGACTTGTTATACAAGAAAATACTACCAACACTACCTCTCGGTATTAATGTCAGCCTAGACTCGAGATGTTCACCATTCCTCTCAGGTAGTAGAACATCGCGAGTCTATATTATGAACAACAATAACCGGGTAGGGATTCTGAAGAGTTGAACCCCTGCGATTTTGAGTTTGCCCCTCACCCATCGACCCTCTCAAACACGGCAATGTGACTCAAACAAGTATAAATTATTCAACAATAAATACAAACATTAAGCACTCTAAATCAATCAATTGCATATGAAATATCAATCCTCAATTAAAACATAATCGTAACACGTATGAGACCTAGCATCCATGATCAATAGTGTTTAGCCCATGATCATGGTGCTAAAACAAGTATACATCAACAACGAAACTAAAAGAACAATAAAGAAATCCAAAACCCTATACCCAATTGGGTTGACGATCATGAAACATCTCTTCTTCGTTGAATTAGTGGCTTTGAAACTCGATTGATTTTGACGCCTGAACTCCTCGTAATTGGATTCGTGCTCTTCTCGAAGTATGTGATCTTCTCTTGGAAGACTCGTCCTCTCTCTGCTCTCCCGTTTTCGTCACACTCCAAAAGTTTGTCCCTTCTCTTCCAAAATCGGTGTTATGGGCCCGAAAGGACGCCGTATCGACGCATCTCGCCCATAACTTGTTGGTTTATTTCATGTCTTTGTGCTAAATTATGGCATTCTCAAGAGCTTGTGATGCTGCGAGATATTTGTGCAATGTGCAGGATTAGCGGGAAATAAGCCCTACACTGGGGTGGTCGGATCGGGCAGGGGTGAGCGTAAGAAACGAGAGTTTAAAAGTGCCCCTCAGCTGGAGCCTCCGGACCGGAGTCCAGATCGGAGGTGGCCACTCTCCCGTTTCCCCCTCCGGAGCAGATGAACCAGAGGAGTGAGCTCCTGAGAGCTCCTCCAGTTCAGCATCCGGAGCGGAGGGGGAAGTAGAGGCTCACCCTCCGATTCGCCATCTGGTAGCGGAGGCAGACCAAGAAAGCAGTTAGGACCCTCCGCTGGAGACTCCGGAGCGGAGGGCTTCGGGTTGACTTATTTTAAATCTCACCAGCTCATTTTTGGCAGACACATGACCCTTTAGGGAGCTCTTGACTTTCACTTTGGGCGATTTTGGGGAGTACTTGGAGATTTTCGAGCCTATAGTTGGGAGATTTGAGCTTGAAGACCATTGGGCTATTGCTTGTTCTTGCTTGAAGTAGCCGTGGTTGAGGGCTAAAATCCTTAAGGATGTATACTTGACTTTTTTGGCATGTTTTGGGAATGAAATGAGGTATTAGTTCTAGGTATCCTTGTTGTTGATTGCATAAATTGCTTGAGCTTGTTGAGAATTAGCCACGATCTAGCTAATTGTGTGTAGTTCACTAAGTTGAAGACCAACTCCAAGAGGATAGGCTCGATGGAACTAGCAATCATCGCGAGAGTTACTTGTAGTTTAGGATTGCCGGGATTAATGCGGCGAGGATTGTGATAGATCTCGAGAGAGTATAGATCAATCTTTCACTAGGCTAAATTCAAGGTCGAGAGACGAATTTAGCAAATTAAGGCATAGATTAATCAACAATGGACCTAGAGTTGCTATCTTACCTTGAGAATTTTCATGCCGATAAGTTGAGTATCCGTGGTTGCTTGAATTGAATTAGAAACCAAGTCACGTGATAAGTAGATTGCTAAGTTGATAAAAGTCCAAACAAGAATTAGAAAACTAGACTTACGTGCATAGCCTATACATTTCAATGTACACAATCACATGAATTACGAGACCAAGCCCTTTGTTAATCCCCGTGGAAATGACTAGGGTCTAACTACTTTCCCTATATTAC